>JAGMWU010000033.1:1586203-1610332 GCA_018697195.1 Certhia americana
CACTGAACCCCCCAGGATGGGATCTCTGGGCAGGTCCTGACACTGAACCCCCCAGGATGGGATCTCTGGGCAGGTCCTTATGCTTCTCATCCCTGCAAGTCTGGGCTGGTTTCAGTCTATTCCCTCTCCAGGAACACCTCCACACTTCCACTAATGCTTCAGAAGAAACAAACTCTGCATTGTTGCCTCAGTCCCTCCTTCCTTATCCACCAAAATTCCATCCCTGGACACTCAATGGGCAGATTTCTAGCAGATTTCCCAGTGTTCTCATGCTCAAACTGGAAATTGGGTACTCTCCTGCCCTTTTCCCAGAGGAAACAGCCCTGGGAGTCTGCATCTTCCCACTGACCTTCTGGAGGAACCAAGCCTGGGGTGCTGGTGCTGAGCCAGTGGCCCTGGGAACGATTCTGCTGGTGAACACACCAGTCACAACAGGGGCAGGGACAGGAGACAGGAGCAGGCAGCTCTCTGGGACAGGTGTCCTGCAGATTACCAGTCCCCAGGGGTGTTCCTCAGGGCTCAGGCCAGGGGCCAGTTCTGGGCAAGATTTTTATTAATAATTTTATCTGGCTGCAGGAGCTGAATTCAACAGTAACACCTTGCTGATGATGCCAAACTGGGAGCTGCTGGAGACTCTCTCAAGGGCCATGAAGCCTTACAGGAGGATCCAGGCAGGCTGGAGCATGGGGCAAACATTAATGGCATGAAATTTAACCAGAGCAAATGCCAGGTCCAGGCATGATTTGGAGAGGAGTGGCTGGAGAGTTCAGTAAAAACACTTTTTTCCACATAACACTGCTCCTCGTCACCTCCTGAAACAACTCTCAAGCAGGAGGAAATTACATCAAAAATGAGAGCAGCAATTTACGTCCTAGTGCAAACCTACAGCAGCACAGTGAGCACTGAGAGGTCTGAGAGCTCTGCTGCCTGTGTGAGGGTGCTGCTCACCTGGGCAGCTGGCACAGACTGACTCTCTGCCTCTGAAGTGTTTACTAACTGCAGGCATGGAGCTGCTGGAGAGATTCCAGAGCAGGGATACAAGAATACCCTGAAGGATGAAGCCCCTCTGCTCTGGAGGCTGTGAGAGCTGGAATTTTTCAGCCTGGAGAAGAGAAGACTGCAGGGGGAACTTACTGCAGCCTTTCAGTACTTAGAGGGTCTGCAAGAGACCTGGAGAGGGGCTTTGGACAAGGGCCTGGAGTGACAGCACAAGGGACAGATGGGATTTGGGAAAGGAATCCTTCCCAAGGAGGGTGGTGGCATGGGCTGCCCAGAGAAGCTGTGGAAGTGTTCCAGGTTGGACAGGGCTTGCAGCCCCCAGTCTAATGCAAGGTGTCCTTGCCCATGGCAGGGGGTGGGATTGAGGGGGATTAGGAGCCCCTCCAAACCATTCTGTGATTCTGTGCTACAGGACACCCTGCAACCACAGCACTCCCACCAACCCAGAAAGTACCAGTGGAGCATCCACAGAATTCCTCAACATTCACTTACTTCAAATTATTCCCAGGCCCTACAATAAGCACCCATGGCCTTCTGGAAGTGCTGCATTTCCATGGGAAAGGAATCACTTAACAGGACAAACTTCTGTGCACATATTCCTATGTACCTTCTTCCTCTTTCATCTTCTTCAGGTCATCCTCCCCCACCAAAGACACACGCTTAGGAGGCTTGTCCAGGTGCTGCTGCTTCACCTCAATCTCAAAATATTTCTGCCTCTCACGGAAGGACCTTTGCTCAGGGCTGTGCTGTCCTCCAGGGCTGTGTGCGGCCACCTGCAAGAGCCACACTGCTGCCCACGGGCCATCCAGCCACCCCAGACTGCCCACAGGTCACCCCAGACTGCCCACGGGCCACCCCAGACTGCCCACAGGACACCCAGCCACCCCAGACTGCCCACGGGCCACCCCGGACTGCCCACAGGACACCCAGACACCCCAGACTGCCCACAGGCCACCCCAGACTGCCCACAGGTCACCCCAGACTGCCCACAGGACACCCCAGACCTCCCACGGTCACCCAGCCACACCACTGCCCAAGGGCACCCTCCCCATGTCACCCCAACCCTCGCTCTCTCACCTGCCCCATACTCTTCTCCTTCTCCTCCCTACCCCCCCACACTTTGACCCCATCTCCCCATCCACAGCCCCCGTGACTCTCACCTTTCCTCCAGCCCCAACCCCAGAACTCACCTCCGAGGCCATTTTGGTGTTCTCTGTGCTGTTCTGACCAGACAATTCCTGCAAACAGAGAGAAACAAACATGTTCTAAAAGGAAAGTTTCCAGCCACTCCCCAGCCATCCTCCAGCCTTGTGTCCCCAAGGCCAGACGAGCTGACACAGGCTCCCAAAACTGTCCAAGATTTTGCACAGATTTAACAACGTTTAGTAATCGTCAGGAATGAGGATTTATGTTAAATTGAGGGCTAAACAGAACCAGGTGTGACAACTACTGAAAGGACACAAACTGAAAAACATGGGAAACAAAAACAGGCACAAAACAGGAGTTTTTTGCTGAGCTAGAGCTGGGGGGGGGTTCACAGGAGCTGGCAGGAGCTCACTCACACTTCGCTTACATCAAACACAAAACCACCCAAAATTTACTTTAAAGAAGCAGAGATCAGAAGGAACAAAATCTGTATTTACTGGGATGCATAACAGAATAATGGATGAACAGAATTACAGGGGGAGGAAACTGATCCACAAAATCCATCTGTGAACCAGGAACCCATAGGGATAAACTGAGAACTGCAAACAAGTTATGGAAAAGAAGGAAGTTTTATACTTCCTTCAGACAAGCTGAAAGCACCCACGAATAGAGAGCAAGGAGATGACCTCTGCCTTTATCCAAACACACTCCAAAAACCAATTCAGAATTCAGAACTCAAGTGGATCTGCCTGAGCAACCTCCTACAACTCTGGAGGCATTTGAACAATGCTCTTAGGCCCATGGTGGGATTCTTGGGGGCATCCTGAGATGGACTTGATGATCCTTCTGGGTCCCCTTCCAACTCAGGACATTCCAGGATTCTATGATTCTAACATCCAAGGATGTTTTTAACATCCCTGTTTTGCATGGGGGACTGGGGCAATGACCTCCACAGCCTCACCTAGCCTGGACTGTTCCAGGATTCAGCTAGATGGAGGGGAAGAGTTCCAATGAAGATCAAAATCTATTCAAAAATGTCTCAGCACAGGTTTAGCCTGGCCCTAGAGTCTGGAATTTCAGAGTTTCTTTGCATGAGAACAGCATGGCTATACACCAGTATTCCCACATCTGGGGAGAACAACAATGCTGTGAGATTCCATGGGCTTCCAGGAGCTGATACAGACAGGACTCTGCCAGGATGACCAACTGCATCATCAACACACTCCAACTTCCACAGGACCTCAACACACCCCGCCTCTGCAGCAGCTTTCTTTGGAGGGAACGACTCACCACCTCCTTCCCTCCTCACCTCTGTCCTGCTCACACCTGTGCTGGTGCCAGCCCAGCAGCTGGAGTTACCTGTGTCCCGAGCAGGGGGTGGGACAGGGGCACTGCTGCGAAGGTCTTGTAGGCCTGCTTGACATTGATGGGGACCTCGTCAGGGGAGGGTGGCGACGGTGGCCGTGGTTTTTGCTACAGGGACAGACAGGAGGTAAAGGTGAGCACAGGTGGGGTGAGAAAACCCACGTGGGGGAAACGCAGCCCAACTCTTGGCCCACAGAGCCTGACGAGTGGGATATGGAAAGGAATACATCAGGGAACATGTAAGGAAAGGAATATGTCAGCCTTGGGAAGGCTTCTCCTGAGCCTTGGGCAGGAACACAAGGAGCACACACACTGCAGACAGCAGCACGAGGGTCACAGCCCCGTTCTGTTTCCTGGAGGGTGAAGGAATGGTACTGTTGGTGCCACAGATCTTCATTGACCTGTCAGGAATGTTGTGACAGATCCTCTGGCCAAGGGCACATTGCTTGAGGAAGGTCCCAGTCCTTGAGGATTTCCACCCAATTCAAACAGCAAGTGCCTGCCTGAATCAGGGTTTTCTGGGCTAGAACAGGACAGCTGCACATTGACTCTGACTTCCATTTAGGGCTGAACAAGATTGCCTCTAGTGGAAGGTGTCCCAGTCTTTAAGGTCTCTCCCAACCCAAAACACCCCAGGATTCCACGATCTGATCCAGGGATCTGTGATGTGGAGGACATCTGCCTTTGATCTCAAATCTTCCCTTTGCAGTATTACATTTACTGGGAAACACCTGCCAGGGTCTGAGGGGACCTTCCTACTGCTTGTCACTGTCTTTGCTGGTCCCTTCCCTGTGATCCATCCTGCCACCTCTGGAGTGACCTCCTCAAAGCATCTCAGAAATGGAAGGGGTGGGGGCAATGACACCACAACCTTCCTTCTGTGGGAGGTAAATCCCCTTTAGCTGTTCATCCCTCCAACCCTCCAGCTGCACTAATCCAGCTCCAAGCCTTCTGGTTTTTCTAGTCCTGGACTAGGGATAAATAATGTTGTTTGATGATGCTCCTGCATGGGCTAAAGGACAGCACAGTGAGATCAGAAGACACTGTGAAATGTGAACCCTGTCCAGTTCCATGGATTCTGTACAGCTGTTTGCCTGCAAATCAGGTCTCTGTTTTGGGTATCACCCTGTACAAGCTCCAACAGGGAGAGAAGGGCTGGAATCATGGAATCCCACCCAGGATGGTTTGTGTGAGAAGGGACTGAAAGCCCATCCAGTCCCTCCACCCTGTTATGGGCAGAGACACCTTCCACTATTCCTTCCACTTTTATATCAAAGGGACACAGGTGTTCTGTCATGACAAAGACCAAAATATCTGAATTTTTCTTTCCCATCAACAAACAGTCCCAGGAATATGAACCTTTCAAAACCAATAATTTTGCAAACCACAAAACCCATCCACAGGATGGCACTGGCTTTTGCTCCAAGGTGCCAGACACTAATCAAGGTTCTGTGAGATTTATGTCTCCACAGAACTCAACACCTCACAAATATGGCTCTAAAGCTGTATCTGCTCTGGGGATTTTGGCCACAGAAGTTCCAGCAGTGGCCATGGGGCAGCTGGGGGGGCCCAGAGAAATAAGAGGGATGCACTGACCTGGCCCTGCCTGTGAGGAGTGTGGGTCCCTCCTCAGGGGAGCTGCTGATGTGACACCACCAGCCTCAGCTCAGGGACAGGGTCACCAAACCACAGCGTCACCTCTGCGAGGGTGTCCTGTCCTGCCCCACAACACGTGGCACTGCAGCCACCCGGGGCAGCCACCCGGCTTTAGGGAGGAAACCCCGAGGCCACTTACAGAGCTGTGGATCCTGAAGCATGGCTCGGGCTGCTGGAAGGGGTTGGGGCTGTCCCCCTCCTCGGCCCGGTGTGACGCAGCGCTCGGTCGCACGCGGGAGAAAGGCTGAATGACGCCAGGCTTGGTCTGCTCGTGCCAGGGCCCCAGGGCAGGATGGGGACAGGCAGAGGAAGAGAAGGGGGAGGGAGAAAGAGGGAAGAGAAATGAGCAGTTAGGGCAGTGAGGTGTCTGCCATGCAGGTGAATAAACAATTCCATGCAAACCCATGCACCCCCAGTTCTTTCCTCAGCTGTGCTGCCTGCTCCAGCTGCCAGACTGGCAGGGAGAGCTCTTGGAGCCAACACCAAAAGAGACTCAGCCACGGAAGGGTTACACAGGACCAGTGGATTACAGAGAAGGCCAGGACAAAAGGAAGCACCTGCCATACCAGCAGCAGCTACAAGGGTTTGCAGGGTATGGTAAGTGTTATGAAGCTCAGAAAATGTGAGCACCAAGGATGGAAGTAGGGAAACATCAGCCAGGAATGGCAGAAGCTGTGGATGGAAGTGAACCAGATTGAGTCAGAGTTCTGAGGAGAAATGCAGTTGCTGGAGCAGAGGCAAGAGTCTAAAACTCCTCCTAGATGTCCCCATCACTGCTGAATGTTATGTGAAAGTGAACAAAGCATCTGCAACTAGAGAGAGTGGCAGCAGGAACTGGGTAAGCCAGCAACACCTGCAGGAGGGGAAGCTGCGAGGGGAAACAGGAATAAAGGCTGCAAAAACAGTTACACTGGGTTTTCAGATGGACCATATTTAAGACCTGCTGCATCTGTACAAACTTGAGGCATAGTGGAGGACTGGAGGAGACAGAATAGGAGCCAACAGGAGGAAGAAACAAGCTCCATGTGCTGGGGGATGCACAGGGACACCACAGTCAGGTCTCATGGCAGCTGTACTCACTGATTTACTGTCATCCTGCGATGTAATGAAGTTAATGGAAGCCTGCAAACAGAAATACAGGGGTAAATCTGGAGTCCACGCTGAAAGCCTTTAGTTTACCCCTGCCCCACTGCCCACCCACAGCTCCTGGGCCCACAGCCCCCCCACCCCTCAATACCTGCTTCTTTGAGTGAGGACAGGCCAGAGCCCACCTTCATGAGCCTCTCCCAGCACCTGTGCTATGTGAGGACAGGCCAGAGCCCACCTCCATGAGCCTCTCCCAGCACCTGTGCTATGTGAGGAGGCACTCACAGCTCTCTGCACATCTCCAAACTCTGACCCCAGCTCTGGGACAGTCCTGGCCCATGGGCACAGCCCCTGTTCCTGGTCCCTGGGCACATCTCCAGGTCCTGGCCCATGGGCACAGCCCCTGTTCCTGGTGCCACACCAGCAGCACTTACAAAGCGCGTCTCCCTGCCGGCCAGGTGAGGGGGCCGGGGGGCTGCGGGCACCTGGAGGGGCGTCAGCAGGGCAGAGGATGGGAGAGAAAACGGAGAGACTGGGTTTTCCACAGGAGAGGAGCAGAGAGACTGCAGCAGCCGGAGCTGGTGGGGTCCCCAGCATGGTGGAGAGCCCCTCTGCCCTGCCTGGCACACACAGATCCACCACAAACACCTCCTGCCTCCCCCCACCCCCTGAGGCCAGGCACCACCATCACAATGCCAGCTCAGGACAAAGGGTTCCATTTCCCTCAAGGAATTCTCTGAAATATGCCAATAAATTCTGGCTAGGCTGTAAGATGTTGAAACCAAAGAATTATCATTTAAAATAGATGGAGCCAGAGAATAAGAGACAAAATTCCTCAGAACTTCTGCTCTGGAGCAACAGCCTGAAGGCCAAGACTCCTGAATCCCCAGAAAAGGAGATATCTGGGACTGTTCAGCCTGGAGAAGAGAAGGCTGCAGGGACACCTCAGAGCCCCTTCTATTGCCTTAAAGGACTCCCAAGGGAGATGGAGAGGGACTTTGGACAAGGGCCTGGAGGGACAGGACAAGGGGGAATGGCTTCCCACTGACAGAGGAGGGGTTAGATGAGATTTTGGAAAGAAATTTTTTCTTTCAAGAGTGGTGAGGCCCTGGCACAGGCTGCCCAGAGAAGCTGTGGCTGACCCATCCCTGGAAGTCCCCAAGGCCTGTTTGGACAGGGATAGTGGAAGGTGTCCCTGCCCATGACAGGGGGCTGGAATGAAACTGTCTTCAAGGTCCCTTCCCACCCAAACCAGTCTGGGATTCTGTGAAAACCAATCTCAAAGAAAACTGGCACCTGTGGTAAAAGGAAAACTTGAAAATAACACAGCTGCTGCCAAAAATGTAAATAGGGAAACACAGCTGGAACGAAGTGCATTGAAAGAGTTTAGCTCTAACAGTATATTCTAATCTTGCTGTGTTCCTGATGAACAGTCAATTCTAAATGATCCAGGAACTGCAGGAGATGTGAGACAGGCTGAGAAGGAACAGAAGATGGACTGAAGTGCTGCTCCTACTGCTTCCTGCATGATCCTGACCCTTCTCCTAGGCCTGTCTCAGCAGCCACCTCACCCCAAGGTGACTCTGTTCACCTCAAGAGCTCCTGTCCAGCTCTGAAATAGTTCACTGAAGACCAGGGAAGTGCCAGAGCTGGCAGGGAGAGCAGCTGGAGAACAGCTGGACTCCAAAAGGAACACAGCAGTCCCAAAATTAATAAGGACAGAGAACAAAGTACAACTGGCAATTCACTCCAGCCCCCAATATAAAACCCAGTAACAGGCAACGACTGTAACAGGAAAATTTAAAAATCTATTTAAGTTCACTTAACTTCAAAAGGCTCAACTGAGCTGTGACACCTCCTGTTTGTGGGATGGACAGGGGGATCAGAGACACAGATATTGAAAAGGAAAGTTCAGAGGTAAAAAGGCAATATGAATGTTAAGGGATAAGAGAATATTCATAAAGAAAAAAATCATCAGAAGTTACAAGAAATAAAGATACTTCCCATTCCAGAGGGAAAGCCTCTAGCAAGGAACTGCAGCAGATCATTCCCTGAGGGTGGGGTCACCCAGAACTGGCAGCAGCAGGGTCCTTCCACCTCCTGCCCAGCAGTTCAGTCTCACACAGAGAACCAGGGACCCTCTACACTGCAGCAGTGGGCAGCCCTGGTTTACAGACCCCAGATCCTTTTCCAAATCCTGACTCCTCCGTTCCTTACCACATAGCAGCTGCCAGAATTAAAGAATCTCTGTACAAGGCACTGGTCCAAAAAGACTATTCCCAAAAAACTTGCAACTAGGTGTTGTAGCCCTCATCACCCTGCAATTAAGTTACCCCTCAGAGCTCCTTTATGACCAGCTAATTACCCTCCTGGTTCTCTGAGACATTTTGAAGGAGGGAGTTGTTCTCTTGCTCTCTGCTGTGATGGATCCCCTCCACCCTGACAGTGTCACTCAAGGATGGAAATTGCCCTCAGCTACCTCTGTCCTTTATGCCTGGAAGTGCCTCCCTGCCTTTCCCACATCACCTGTCCTGGGGACAGTCTCACCTGCGGATTACTGGGAGAATAGGGGGATTCACGCCTGGAATTTCCTGTCCCAGACTCGCCCACAGGAGCCTGAAAGAGAGAAGACAAAGCTCAAGACAAAGCTGGAGTGTTACTCTACAGCAGGAGGGGGCCTGTAGAGCCCAGAGGGCATGGGACACCCTGGACATGCAGGGAGCAAGGTTAGCAGGGCCCAGCAGCAGCTGGCACATGTCAAAAAGCACAAGAAACAGCGAGGGAATGACGTTAAACATCGGAACCAGGATCATATCCCAGTGCCCTGCAAGGCCAGCTGGGTCAGGTTACAGCCTCTGCCTCACAGCACGTCCCAGGAATCCTCTCCTCCTCTCCCCGACTCCCCACAGCACTCACAGGCAGGGTCACGGTGCAGGCAAAGCCCCTGCTGTACAGACACTGAGCAGAAAAAGCCATTCCTGGCTGGAGGGAGACAGGGCTCTCCTGGATTCCAGAGGAACCTCTGGCACCGAGGCTCTGTGGAGCTGGCCACCAGCCTGCCCCAGCAGCTGAAGAGAGCAGCGTTCCAGGAACCACCTGCACTCCCACTGCAGCACCAGGAGCACGTTTCACGAGTATTTCAAATGCCTTAGGGTAGAAGCAGCTCATTTGGGATTTAGGGAGCTATTTAGGCAAACCTACAGTTCCCAGTCACCAATACCACAGCCATGCACATGGTCAGTTGAACCAAGTCAGTATTTCAACACACCAAGCCTGGAGTGACCTGAAGCTTATACTGCAGCACAGATTCCAGATACCTTGCTCTAAGCTCAATTTACACACCTGTGAAATTCCTACCAAGGAACTAGAACACCTCCAAGATCACCTCAGCTGAGGATTGTGTTTATTGATTGATTGGCTGGTTTATCCACTGTCTATGGGGCTGTTTATGTGGGGCTGTTTTGATTTTCAGACCTCTCAAAAGGCTTAAAAAGGAAGAAGGGGAGAGCAACGTGGTGCTCATCTGGAGGATGGTATTTCTGGGTCTAGTCCCTTCTCCACTACAAGTTCCCTGTGTAACAGCAGGAATGTCAAATACAGATTTCCCAGAGCAGAAAGCAAAGTTCTCCCTTGAAATTCCACAGCCTTAACCTATTGAAGAGTGCCTTTTGGAGGAGCAGCTCCTGGGCTGCAGATCTGCTGTGCTTTCCAGATGTCTAAGACTGTGTTCAGGCCCAGGATCAGAAGTGTGGCACCAGCACTGATCTTGTACCAGCCCTGCCAGCCGAGCGGGCAGGGACACCACTGCTCCCCGCCAGACCCACAGGGAAGTCCCAGATGCCATCGTGTCCCCTCAGCAGTGCACACATCACCATCAGCGGGGTGTGTTAGTGGCTGGGGGCTGTCGGTGACCGCTGGGGTGACCGCTGGCTGCTGCAGGGGGCACAGGGGTGGGGAACCGGCGCTGGGGTTTAGTAGGGAGCAGAGGCCCGGGCTGTGTGAGTGCATGCCACACACTACACGCTGCTTGCCTTGGAGTACAGGCTGGTCTTCAGCACGCCCCCCCTGCCATAGCCCAGGGGAGGCCCCCCCAGGCCAGCAGTGCCCGTGGCCTTGCCCCTGCGGTTGGCCACCACAAAGGGGTTCTCACTGAAGGGGATGGGCTGCGAGTCGATCAAACACTCTGGCGTCTCTGGCAGCTGCTCCTGGGACAAGGGACACCCCTCGGGGTCCTGCTTGTCTCCCCGGGGCTGTTCTGCCCCGCTCGGGTGCTGAGGGGGCCCGGCCGGGTCTGGGGACGCTTCCCGGCTGTCCCACGCCGCGGGAGGGGACAGCACGGCGCAGTCACCCTCCATGCTGCAGCTGGGCTTAGTGCACTCAACAGGCTGAGAGGAAACAGAAGGATCAGAGAGAAATGAGGAGAACGGAGTAAAGAAGAGCAGGGAGAAAATACAGAGCAGCTGCTGAAGGACAGGGGAGAGAATTCTAGTGCTAATGCTTGCACACCATCCCGACCCTCTCTCCTGCTCTGCCACCAATCTGTGACCCCCAATGTCACTATGCCACTCCTGGGAGAGGACATTGCTGTGCACACACAGCCCGGGGAGCTCCCTGCACCCCTCCAACTCACACACGCTCCTGCAGCTGCTCCCCAGCCAAACCCACTTCCAACACCTGCACAAGCACAGGCGCTCCCCGCTCACCTCAGCACACAGAATCACAGAACAGCTGGGGTTGGAAGGCACCTCTGAAGATCTTCCACTTCAACCCCCACTTCCTTGAGCCCCACCACTTATGGCCCAGCCTCTGCTGTCACCCCAACACTGCCATGGAGTCACACAACACCCACTTGATGCACTCCCACCACACCTGCACAGGTGAACATGCTTAACAGCCCCACTGCACCACAACACCCCCAAACACCAGAGATCAGCTCAGCCACTGCACCACAACACCCCCAAACACCAGAGATCAGCTCAGTCACTGCACCACAACACCCCCAAACAGCACAGCTCAGCTCAGCCACTGCACCACAACACCCTCAAACACCAGAGATAAGCTCAGCCACTGCACCACAACTCCCCCAAACAGCACAGCTCAGCTCAGTCACTGCACCACAACACCCCCAAACAGCACAGCTCAGGGCAGTGGACAGAGCACAGACCCTTCGGGTGGCTCTTGCTGATGGCAGGACTCAGGCAGTCCCAGCTCTCTTTGGGCTCACTGCACACAGCCCGGATGAAGCCCTGACCCTTCCTGTTAATCCCACAGAAGAGAGTTTGTTACCCCAGCCAGAGCCTTCCTTAGGGGAGCAGAGACAGGCAGAGAGCAAAGACCAAAGCTTCCATCCAAGTGCCTCCAGGGAGCAGAAAGACCTCTCCTGCTCAGAGCAAATTCTTCAGCTCCTGTGTCGTGGCAGTGGTCACCAAAATAGCTCTCAAGGGTGGGCTGGTGACTACAATGGCAGCTGGGAGGCTCAGGAATTTCGGAGGCCCTCCCCTAACCCCCAACCCAACCTCTGTGGCTGGCAGAGCACTGGCTCATATCGTGTTTCTTCACCAGTGAAGCCTGTGCTACCCTGACAAATTCTGCTGTTGTGGCTGGGTGATTTTTCAATATAAAAACCCGACTTTTATCCCCTTTTCCCCAGAGTGCCATAATGCCTGACAGGTGATGGGGAGCCTCAGTCCCTGCTTTGCTCTCAGACCTGACTGGAACTGGGCTGGATCTGTGTCTCTGTAGGCTCCAGCTCCTGCTGTAACATGTCCTGGTGAGGGATTCCTCACTCCCTGGCCTCACTGGGGCTATTCCCGTCGGACAAGCCACAATTTCTATTTTGGGTAAGCAAAAATTCGGGCAATGCAGCGAGCTTTCCCAGCTTGCAGATGGAACAGACGTGCTACCCTGCATCCTCCCTGGCACTGAAAGAAATCCAATCTTAAATCTGATGAACAAGTGAAAAGAAAAGAATCAATGGCAAGAAACCAAAGAGAAATAGATTCAGAACAGAAAGTACAGGTTGCTAATTAACTAACCATGATGACCTGGTATTGAGACATGCCAAGTCTTCTCCATTTCTCACAGTCCAGAAAGCAAAACTAGGCTTTGATTATTTTGCTGTGATCAGTCCCTCATGGGTCTGGCTTTCATTGCTGTTCAAAGCAGAAGGTAAGAGATTGTAGCAGCTCTTTGACTTCTGTAAGGGAAATGTCAGAGTCACAGAATCCCAGGATGGTTTGGGTGGGAAGGGAGCTGACAGCTCCTACTGTTCCTTGCTATGGGCAGGGACATCTTCCACTGGACCAGGCTGTTCCAAGCCTCATCCAACCTGGCCCTGGACACTTCCAGGGATGGGGCAGCCACAGCTTCTACCCAGAGGCTGCAGTGCACTGGCTGCATGGCCAAAGAGCATCCCCCAAACAAGCATTCCCATTCTGCTTCCAATGGGAATGTTCAGTTTGGCTTGTAACAGCAGACAAACAGAATGGGCTCCTCCTCAGCCTTTGTTAAATCCTGCTCACAAAGGGACCCAGATGCAGCAACACGGACAGATCCAAGACAGACCACCACCTGCTCCTTCTCTGGTGGCTGTTCTTGGGGAATCCTCATGACCAATTCCACCCACAGCTACAGTGGTGAGTGGAGAGATCTACCCCTCCTGTTCCACAGTGGACTGATGGACCTGCAGCTCCCCCTGCTCCACAGCACCAACAGTCCCCTACAGACCCTTGTGAGGACAGAACAGTTCCCTGCAGCCCCCTCACAAGGAGCTGTACAGCAGTGAAAGACACCCAGCCACTGTTCAGAGAATGTCTGTGTGTGGTGAGAATTGGCCTGGAGACAGGAAGAAAGAGAAAACCACGATGGGAAGAGCACCAGCCACCTGGATGAGGTTGTCCAGAGACAGACAATCTGTCACTGACCCGCCTGCTCTTCCACTGGCTGGACTGACCCTGGCTGAGTCTTCCAGTGGTCACCTCACAGCTCCAGGGCAGCTCCTGAAGGACCACCAGAACCTCCCCGTCCCCACAGGGATCCAGGCAGATGCACTTTTCAAACCAGAGCAAAGGCAGGGCTGGTGACAGCTGCACAAACACAGGCCCCCATGGAAGGGGCCATGAAATGACACGTTTAGAGGAGCTGCCCAAGCCCCACATTCCCGTGCCTGGCGTTCCCAGGCTGACACTGCCTGCAAGGCACAGCCCCAAATCCTGCCCTGCTCTGGGCCACACTCGAGCTGGCCTGCACGGGGCAGCTGCTGCCTGGGGCTGGCTCTCCCCCTCTTCCAGCTCCTGAGTTACACTCCGAGATGCTAAAAATAAACCTTTTCCTGATACTGCTTTGCTGTGGGGACAGCAGGAGGGAAACACCAAAAGCTGGGAAGTGTGGGAACAAAAGGAGGCAGAGCTGGAGCCAAAGCAGAGCTGTTACTGGAGTGAGGCCTGGAGGAAGAGGAAAGAGAACAGGAAAGGACACCTGTCTGCATGGAATGAGATGGAGACAGGAAAGGTGAAAGACATGATCCTGAAACACTGGAATGGGATGATGACAGCAAAGGGAGAGCTTGCTACAACAGAAGGAAAGGAAGAAAGAAGACTGAGGATGTGTGAAGGAGCAGGCAGAAACCCAGCAGAATGGGAGTGATGCAGGAAAAGATAAAAGAAAGAAAAGATGGAGAGGTGAAATTTTAAACAACACAGGAGAGAAGTAAGTTTGTAATCTGTGAAGTTTGTGACATCTGGAATTCCTCTTGGCCACCACATATGAGGGACTGCCAGGCAGGGCACAGGACAGGAATGTCCATGGCAGGAGTCAGGATACACAACAGGAAACACGAGCCACAGGGCTCAGTCACGACACACAACCACAGCCACTGCACTCCTGCAGGCCTGGGGGAACCTTGGCTTTAACAGAATCTCAGGGTAGTTTGGGCTGGAAGGGACCCTGAAGAACAGCCACCCCCTGCCATGGTCAGGGACATTCCCACTGCAGCACCAGTGACAGACACTTCCACCTGAGAGATGGCTCCAAGCACTGTCCACCCTGCCCTTGAACTCTGTCTACTTTAAATACTTTCAGCACCCTCATCCCTCCCCCTTCCTAAACACCATCCACAATGGATTTACAACTGAGCTGTGCACACAACACTGTCATCACTATGGAAGAATCAGTCAGGAAGAATCTTTCCCTCCCTCCTTGGCCATTTTCTGCAGCTTCTTCCACAACAAATCCCTGCACTCTCCCACTCACATCCCCTTCTCTCCCATCAGGATGTTCTTTGTTTTGTTCCCAATTCTGCTTTTTGCAACTTCTCAAGCTTTGCCACTTCCCTTCTCAGAAGGCAAAGCTGTCTGGCTCTTGCTCTCCTCATTTCCTTATTCCCAGCTTTCTTTTCCAGCCACCTCCTGGTTCAGGGCCTGAGTCCCCCACAGTTCTCCTTCCCAGTTTTCCTTTGCAGAGGATGCTGTCACCTCCCACACCATGGCACAGGTGGAGAGCAGGTCACAGAAGGATCATGGCCTTCCCTCTTGGGAATCCCCAGCCCCTCAGTGCCCCCCCTGCAGGGTCCCTCCTCCTCCCCAGCCCCACTCACAGCTCGGTTGCCTCGCTGCAGGCCACTGCTGGGCAGTGCTGCCAGGGTCCGGTAGTCCAGGCGCAGGGGTTCACTGGGGACGTTCTGGAGAGGGATAAAAAAACCACAAACATCAGGAACGGGTCAGGCCCAAAGTCAACTAAATCAGTGAGAAAGAGCAATGAAAAGGGGACCACCCCAGTAATAACCAAGGCCTTATCTCCAAACTCTGAGTCAGAGTTCCCACTGCCTGGAAAAGGAGATGGAATTGTTCTAAACACAACCACGTGAACTCATGGCAGGAGTCAGGCTAGAGAAACCCCAGAGAGAATGTGTCACTGTGCAGCCCTGGTCACCCACTACTGCTCAGATCCCTCTGCTCCTCCCTCCTGCCCCACACTTCCTTATGGATCAGAGAATGTGCCACACCTCCCCGACTGCTCCAACAGCATCCAGCATGACTGGGTCTGGACACAGGTAAGAATGCAAGTCTGCAATTCCTCTACAGCTTCTTTATCCAGCCTTAACTTACACTCAGTGTACAGTTTCCTTCAATTTTGCTTCCCTTTGCCTTTCTAACCCTAAATAGAAGCCAAGGTTTCTAACCCAGCCCCTGTTTTCCTCAATCCCTTACACATTTCCTCAGTTCTGATCTGTTATTCCCAAAGCCACATCCTCCTAGGGGAAGCAGTGGAGAACACAAGCTTTAGGGAACAAACTCTTTTTGGGGACTTCTCCAGCCCTTCCCCCTGTGCTGCTCACCTCTGCTTCCTCCTCCAGCTGCTGCGTGGCTGCCTCCCGCTCCCTACGCATCCGCTCCTTCCACGGGACAGACAGAGCCAGAGCAGAGAGACAAGAGAGAGGCAGAGAGGTCACACATGCTGGGCAGGAACTGCTGAGGGGACACAGGTGCAGTGCCAGCACCAGGGGGAGCAGAGACCCAGCACGAACACTGGGACTGGGGAAGGAGGAGCTGGAATTCAGCACTTGCACTGTTACTGCCAGCAGAAAGGACAGGGACACAACAAGATCACCTGGGTGCCACAGGTGAGAGGGGAGAGCAGGTGTCCCTGAGATCCTCAGCAGGGACAATCCTGGGGAACAAGGAGAGCTACAGTGTCCCCAAGCATAAGCAACACCAAGGGAGAGAAGGTGTCTGCTCCCTGCTGGAAGAGACACCTTGATGGAGCACAGACAGGACAGGCTGGAAGGGAATGGAAAAACCAATCTACAGAGCACAGGCCTTGCTGGCTTATACCAACACATAGAGAACGATGGAAATACACACAAAGGGACAGAAAGGACCTTGGCACAAGGTCAGCTCAGCACCAGCTGCCAGCCTGTGGTCACTCAGCAGGGGCATTAGAGAGTGACCAGTGACTAAAGCCAAAAGCCCCAGCCACGGGTTTGCTTCCAGGCTGCAAGAGGAAGGGAACAGTGCAGGACTTGTCCTAAGGACTGATTCCTGGGCACTGATATTTCTGTGACTTGTCACCTGGCACGTCTGGGCAGAGCCAGGCCTGGGGACAGCACAGCAGCATCCTGCCCTTCCCTTGTCTATGGAACCCTCCAGCTGCTCTTCCCAAGCAGGAACCAGATGGTCCAGAAATCCTGACACTGGGAGGATGGGAGGTGGAAGGCAGCTGAGAGGGAGGCAACCAAAAATTCTGCTGAGCACCTGGGCCCTGTCCTTTAACAGATTCCATGCATTACAGATTCCCACTGCCCCACATCATCCCTTGACCTCCAGGCAAGGATCAGCAGCGTGAGAAGTCACTAATGCTCTGCAGGATCACAACTCCCAAAAGGATATGGAGGGATGTTTAAAGGAAAGTTCATTCTGAATCTGGTTATGCTTGTTTTGGCCCAGAGTTCTCTGTAGGGTGAGGGCTCCAGGTGACACTAATCTAGTGTGTGACTCTTCTCTGGGGTCACGTTTTGAGGAGTGACAGGAGCACCAGTCAGCCCAGATGGAGCTGTGGCACACTCCAAATCCATCTCTGACAACAGCTGGGTAGGATCTGGATTAAGATTAGAAAAGTACAGCCACAGAGCCAGGAGAGAGCAGCAGGAACCAGCCCACAGAGACTCAGAGTTACTGACACTCCTACTAGAAACTGAATTATCAGAGAACTGGAGGCAAGAGGTGTCAGCAGTGAATGGGTTTGAAAACTTCTACCATGAGTAGAGGAAAGGCATAATTCCTCCCAGTTGTTCAGTTCACAGCTTGCTGTGGGCTGGAGACACGTTTGGTCTCTCTTGTGCAAGAATGAACATGAAACACTGAAGAGTAAGAAATCTGGTCTAAAAATGGTGACAGAAATTACCAGGGATCTGGTACTGGGACAGGAACTTCCTTCAGTATTCCAATGGCCACCACAGAGTGCTGGCTCCATCACTGGGATAAATTTCATCATTAAAATCAGTTTTAGAGACATAATCCCACATTCAAGGCCCAGCAGAAAAACACGTCTTTGCTCAGGGGCCTCAGGATGCCAGAAGGTGCCAGAAGCCCCGAGCATCCATTGCTGCCTCCTCCTGGCACACCAAAGGGCACCAAAAACCAGTGTGGCCAAGGCTACTTCACCAATCATAAAGGATTTTCTGGGGTTTTTTTGACCCAAGTATTTTTAAGTAATCTCAGTATAAATTTTGGAAAAGTCTTTCTCTAGCTGAGCCTGGACAAATGCCACCTGCTCAGCCTGGGCAGCATAGTTTGGGGCCACACTTTGTATATTCACAGGTGTTAGGAATGTTAATACTGACCCACAGTACCTGAAGTCTCCTGGAACAGATTTCAATCCATACATCCATATTCAAATCCATATACTGCCAACATTAAAACTGGCAGGAATATCCTTTGCTCAGACAGAAACACAATGAAATCAGATTTGCTGAAACCACAACAAACCACTCTGGGAGTTCCTTCCCAGGCAAGCAATGAGACATTTTACAGGAAAAACCTAAATCTGATCTGAATTGCCTCTGCTCTGGGCTGAACCAAGAGAACTGCTGAGGACCCTCCTACCCAAATTAATCAGGATGGTTTGGGTGGGAAGAGACCTTTCAGGGTCATCCTGTCCCACTCCTGCAATGAGGATCAGGCTAAAGATCATTCTGTAAGGTCATTTAACTTCCATCCAGAACTGCTAACCTCACCCTGGCTCTCATGGGGCAGGAAATGTGAACAAGGTTAGGAACTGCAGCTGCACAGAGAACCCAGGGAAACCTCAGGTGTATCTGAACCTGACAAAACACCTGAGAAATGTACACACACATCTACCAGAGAGCAGATTCCCCATTGACAACACTGAAGAATTCAGTTTTCCCTCTTTGTCCAGTGACTCTGACTGGATAAATTACTGTTTTAAGAGGGATGAATGGAAACTCTAAGTGCTCAAGAGGCTTGAGTCTGCTGATTGATTTCTGTGAAATTCTCCTTCTGTGAAATTCTCTTTCTGTGCAAGGCTGAGCCAGTGGTTAGAGACACAAAACTCTCCCAGCAAAGCACAGAAATGACCATGTGAACTGAGGAGCACGAAGCTGTGACAGATCAACAGCATCACTTCTCCACTCAGGGCAGCTCAGAGCTGTGTGTTCCCATCTTTGCTCACAAAAGCTGTCAGTCACAGGGTGCTGGACAGAGAAAACTGATAAAATTTGGGACTTCCAAGCTCACTGGCCATTTTTCTTGAAGCTGCAGCTTGGCCAGGAGGTACCACCAAGCAACAAGGTTGGTTTTTGTGAATTCCACAGGAACATCACCAGAAAGGTGCACAGGGAGGTACAGCAAAGCCAAAGAGCAAACAGGGCAACAGAGCACTGCACTAGGAGAGGGAATGCCCAAAGTTCCACCCCATGGCACTGACAATGGGGCAGAGCTCCAGAGCTCCCCATGGCACTGACAGTGGGGCAGAACCCCCATGGCACTGACAGTGGGGCAGAGCTCCAGAGCTCCCCATGGCACTGACAGTGGGGCAGAGCTCCAGAGCTCCCCATGGCACTGACAGTGGGGCAGAGCTCCCCATGGCACTGAAGTGGGGCAGAGCTCCACCCCATGGCACTGACAGTGGGGCAGAGCTCCACCCCATGGCACTGACAGTGGGGCAGAGCTCCAGAGCTCCCCATGGCACTGACAGTGGGGCAGAGCTCCACCCCATGGCACTGACAGTGGGGCAGAGCTCCCCATGGCACTACAGTGCAGCAGAGATAACCTGTGACACCTTCCTTGGGACTCACAAGCTCAGCAGAGCCACTGCCACAAACAGATTCTGCTACACAAATAATCTCTCACCACTTTCTCCACTTCTTCTCTCTCCCACTGAGTGGCTTCTCTCACCATTTCCATCTCCTAGGAGAGAGCAGAGTTAGAGCCACCTCACCCAGTGCTCTCTCCACACCTGCAGCACCTAGAACCTCACAAAGGTGTCACAGTCCCATCCTAGCATGTTCCTGATCCAAGTGCTGGGTCCTGCTGATCCCATGCCATGTCCACTGCACAGCACACTGCAGGCTGCATGCACCAAGGGAGACACCAGAGATTTCCAGAACTGCTTCCACTCTGTACTGTGCTCCCAGCTCAGCCCCAACACACACCTTCTGCAGGATCTCCAGTTCCTCAGGGCTCAAATCCCGGTCGATGGAGGAGATGCTCTCCAGGCTGTTCTTGCGCCCAATGCCAGCAGCAAAAGGGTTTGCAATGATTCCTGGGGACATCTGCAAAGCAAACAGCAAATCACACCTGCTAGAAACCCACAGAGGGCCATTCCAAAAATTCCCTCTTCCAACCTCCCAGATAGAGAGTACCAGGACAATCCCAAGCAAGTCAGAGCCAGAACTCTTTTGACAACTTGAAACCTTATTCCATAGAATCCCAGACTGGTTTGGGTTGGAAGGGACCTGAAGAGCAGCCAGCTCCATCCCTGCCATTTAGGCTGACAATTGTTTGAGGAACCCAAGGTCTAAGTAAGCTGAATTTAAATTGATCCAGGAGCAAGAAGGGGATAAGGTGAGCAGGGACTGGCTTCATGTTCTACTTGAGAATACAAAAGCTGAGTAGCTAAGCCTTGGAAACAGAAATCTGAGAGGGCATGGGATTGTTCCAAGGAAGTTTTACATTGTGGGGAAAGATGAACACCAATAAAGAGTCAGACCATTTATTGTAAATGTAACACTGGCCAAGAAAAAATGGACATAAATAGTCTAGTGAAAATAAGCTTGAAAACTTTTTTTTTCAGTGCAGTGCTATTGTGGGACAGTTCTGGAACCAGCAGGAGAAATACAGTCCTGAGGGCCCACTGCTTTTCTAGACTGGAGACCCCCTCCAGTTCATATCACAGGTCAGACTTTGAAATCTGGGACCTCAAAAACCCCCCAAAATTTACAGCAAAAGGTTGGGGCAATCCAGAAGAAAGAGATGGGCTTGGGAGTGTTCTGGTGGCTCCAAGGGCATCTGCCCTGCAGTGCTCACCTCGATGGCAGCCGCAGCCTTGGGGTCGAAGCCATCACAGACCAGCACCAGCAGCGCGTCGCCCACGCCCCGCAGCACCTGCACGGCCTCCGTGTGTGTCATGCCCAGCAGGCTCTGGTGGTTCACCTCCAGGATCCTCATCCCCACCTGCAGGCGCCCGTCCCGGGCTGCAGCCCCCGAGCAGCTCACCTGCAACACACCAGGAGCCCACGGGGCGCTGGAGCAGCTCGGAGGAGACGGGAGAGCACGGAATGGACGGGAAGAAGCAGACAGCACACAGGGAACAGGGACAGCAGCCTGCAGCTGCAAGGCAGGGGAAGCACCTGGAAGTACTATGGAGAGGGCAGAACAGGAAGAACCTGTGTTGGAACCCTGGCTATGGAGAATTTCAGACTTTCTGTGCTGACAGGCATTGATCCTCTGCTTTTGGGAAAGGAGGAAACACTGCTTTTGGGAAAGGCTCCCAAAGCTGAGTGATAGCACTGAAATTATGAGTGTGTAATTGAACAGAAGTGTGTTATCTCACAGGGTGAAAAATTTAGAGTTTAGGGTTTTGGGATATAGTTATATATATATATATATATCAATATAACAATTTCAGGGCGTAGTTCGTTCTTCTTCGTCATCTTCATCTTCTTAGTATTCTTCTTCATCTTCTTTGTCTTCTTCATTTTCTTTGTCTTCTTCATTTTCTTTGTCTTCTTCATCATCTTCATCTTCATCTTCTTCTTCTTCTTCATCTTCTTCATTGTCTTCTTCATCATCTTCTTCTTCATTTTCTTTGTCTTCCTCATCTTCTTCATCTTTGTCTTCTTCGTCCTCATCTTCTTCTTCATCTTGTTCTTTATCTTCTTCTTCTTTGTCTTCATCTTCTTCTTCTTTGTCTTCTTCTTCATCTTCTCTTCCTTCACAAGTTAGGGTGACTTTGTGTGATTGGTTAGAAAAATCTGCAGTGCGGGACATGGGTGATTAGTTATTGGGTTAAAAGTAAAAATAAATTAGTTGGCATCTCATAATTAGGTAGTTTAGGCTTAAAAGACCTTGAAAGCATAACTCTGTACACTCCATTTTTGCTCTGTTAACTTAGCATGTAGAAGCACTCATGGTCAGTGAGGCTGTAAAGTAGATAAGAAATAATAATTCTGAACAAGAATTCTGTCTCCTGAGCTTTTAATCCTGACCCTGAAGAGAAGAACCAGGTAAAGCCAAGGGGTTCTCCTCAAACCTGTACAGGCTGGTGGAGGGAACAGGTGTGGAAGAATCTTTTATGTGAGATAAAAGAATGTGAATTTGAAATGTGTTGTCCCACAGAAAGAAGCAGGTGAGAAGGAAAAGCTGTCCTCACAGGAAGAGAAATCATTCTGTGGTGGGAGAAAGACATGATGGAAATGCAAATGAAGACAAACTAAGGAGGAAGGAGGCAGGAATCAGACATGCAAAAAAGGAAGAAAAGCACCATGTTGTCTCTTGGTTACCACGAATATCCAGGGAAAATCAGAGGCAGGAAAACCCCTCCAGACAGGACAGGTAAGAGAGGTTGAGGGGAGTAACAGATCTCAAGGGAAAGCAGGAAAGTTCAGGATTTTGGTTCTCTGCAGGCAAAACCAACAAGTATTGGGAAAAACAGGGAGGGGAGATGGGGTGAACTAACCCTGTGTCATGGCTAAACTGCAAACCTTCCAACCCCCAAATGCTGTAATGCTGCAGGAGAGAAAACCAGACCCAATTACTCAAAATAACTGGCAGTTAGAATAATACCAGGTTTTCTTTTCCTGCCATTATAAATGTCCCAGGTGAATGTGCAACTGTCTCTCTGAAAGAGGGAATTTATTCTTTTAACTTTAGAACTCAGGTAAAACAGTTACAGTCACATAACAACAAATGCTGAATGTTCTCTTGCCTTAACTGCAACCAGTTATCAATTATCAGGGCTGATTGCCAATTGTGGAGTGCCTTCAGCCATGAGGGTAACTCACATCAGTTTCTACCCCAAAAATCAGCTAAAGAGGGAACCAGTGACACTGAGTCCTCTTTGTCAGCAGCAAGACTAAAATGACACCACTTATTGCTGTGCCCCACTGCCAGCAAAGAAGAAGCAACAAAAACCTTTTGGAAAGGGTGGAAGGAACGCAAACTGATAAGCATAAATTGAACAAGAAAACGTGTAATTTCTGGAGGGAACGTGATATGAGAAGTATGCGTGACACAAGCAGTCACCTAAAAAAGGAACAGTTACACACAGGGTGCATGGCACAGGAGGAAAGGTTAGGAATTCCTGATGCTTTCCATGGAAGGAGGACAGAGCTTGCTTGTGTAAGTGGTCAGGAAGCCACAGGAACAGGGGGACCAATAGGAATGTGGGTACAAGGAAAGATGTGTGGATTTGCATCATAGAAAAAAACACACGAGAAGAAACACAAAGCAAGATAAAGGCTAGCAGGAAATAAAATAACAAACTGTGTAGCTGTTGTAGAGGAGGAAATGTGAAAGGACAAGGACTGGAGGGAGAATCTCCAGAACTGATGCACCAGTGAAAGCTGAGGGCGTATTCCAACAGCTCCCCCAGGGATCAGTGCCTGCTGAGGTGGTGCTCTGGTACCTTGGAGATGAAGATGCCTTCATCAGTGGGATCAAACGGATTGCCAGCATGGCCCTTGGCTCCACCACGGATGCTGATGCCCAGCTTCTCCCCTGGAGCCTTTTCAATGCATATTTCCTGGAAATACAGAAGAGTCTCCTTTGTTTCTGGGCTAAGTCCAGCTGAGGGAATGTTGCCCTGATTTTTCAAAGTTTTTCTTAGCCTTCTGATGTTTGTATTCTTATAGTAGAGTTCTTACACACTTTCATGTAAACAATGATTGTTTTGCATTCCTTTTTAGAAGAAGCAGGAATTGATGGACTCTTGGTTTGACCAGTGTGGTTGGAGAGGTGGCAACTTCACCCTCCAATCCCTGGTGACCTTTGGAACGGTATATATATATCAGGGTCACACAATAAACTTCCTCTTTTCCTCCCTTCTTTGCGAAGAGAGTTGTAGTGAGTGCGTGTGACAAGGGAACACTCCTTGGAGTGACCACAATTCTAAAAGCCCTGAAGGGGCCTGAATTAGCCCAAATCCTCATTTGGCAGTCTACTCCTGTTGGTGAGGACCTGCCCTTTTCTGTCCTCTGATGACAGAGTCACCACAGCAAGAGATCCTCACCACACCCCAGCTGGAGATGCACTTACAAGAGACTGGATTCTGCCAAGAAAGGAGGAGGAAATTCCAACCAGGAGCCCCAGTCCCAGACCTTCAGCCTGGTAAGAATCTGCCCGCAGAGCCCAGCCTGTGTGATTCCCCACAGCCCCCTCACCCAGCACCCACCTGCATCCCCGGAGGAGGGGGGTCTCTCCGGACCACCATGGTGAGCTCCTGGGCGTTGGAGAGCAGTGCATTGACGGCCTCCTGGTGGGTGGCGTGGCGCAGGTCGATGCCATTCACCTCCAGGATCCTGTCCCCAACACGGAGCCCGCTGCGTGACGCCAGCCCCCGTGGGATGACCTGCAGGGAACCATCAGCACAGCTACAGCAGGGCACTCCACCTCTCCTTGGAGATGTGACTGTCCCTGGGCATGCTCCAACAAACCCTACAGACCTGTGACTGTGTCCCTGGGTATCCTCCAACAAACCCTGCAGGTCTGTGACTGTGTCCCTGGGCATCCTCCAACACCCTGCAGATCTGTGACTGTCCCTGGGCATCCTCCATTAAACCCTGCAGGCCTGTGACTGTCCCTGGGTATCCTCCAACACCCTGCAGGTCTGTGACTGTCCCTGGGCATCCTCCAACACCCTGCA
>JAGMWU010000033.1:1610342-1626690 GCA_018697195.1 Certhia americana
GTCTGTGACTGTCCCTGGGCATCCTCCAACACCCTGCAGGTCTGTGATTGTCCCTGGGCATGCTCCAACAAACCCTGCAGGTCTGTGACTGTCCATGGGCATCCTCCAACACCCTGCAGGACTGTTCTGACTACTCCCTCTGCAGACAGAACTCCCCAACACGTGACATATCTGGGAACACTGGTGAAGAATGAAGTGGGATGTGCTTTGAAGTGCTGTTCTGTATGTTATTCCCATATTCCCCCTTTAATCTGAACCAATCCTGTGCCAGTGTTTTGCCTATGACTGTAACCAGGACTGGCAGCACCAGTCCTCACCCAGTGCTCTACAGAGGGTGTGGACATATAACCAAACCTGTGTTCCTGGTGAAACAAAGGAGTCAGCAAGGAAAGGGTGAAATCTGTGAGCACATGGGAAAGCAGGGATGGTGGGAAAGAACTAATTAGGCTTTGAGAAGAGCAAATCCTGCCTCACTGACCTGCTGATGCACTGCAAGAAAAACCATGGGCACATGAAGGAAGAGAACCTGGCAAGCATCACTCCTAGAATTCCAAACAGCCCTTAACAAAGTCTGAACCCAGCCATAAATGTCAGAGGAGTCAGGTTCAGAACCTCCAAGTGACAAGAGGTGATAAAAGAAGTCAGGAAATAGAAAGGGCTCAGCAGAGATGTCCTCTCCAGATCCCTATTCCAAGGAACGTGGATGTGCAGGACTGTGAGGGAATGGGCTACAGCCAGTGGCCAGCCTGTGTGCTGTCCCTGAATGGCATGAGCTGATGTCACCACTGGAATGGGAACGTGGGATCAAAGGACACTGGCCTGAGTGCAGCAGAGCAGCTCTGGGTGCCCCAGCAGTCACTCATCCCACCAGCACTCTCCCAGTAATGACTGGCTTTCTGCAATGCCAGCATCTTCCCAGGACTCTTTAAAGCCAACATGAACTCAGCAATTTCAAAAGCTAACTGGGATCCTTCCAAAGGGTTCAGCATAGGTTATAAAGGTTTGAGGCTTTTCCATGCCCTCAGATGGCTCCACCCAGTACAAACAACCCTTCACACGTCCCTCTCCTACACCCTTATTTCACAAATCCATCCTGTACATCTGGACTCACACCAAAATCCTTCACCTTAATCCCAATAATCAACAGCTCTGGAACACTCAGAGCACCTCTCCTGGGACTCTACCTTGGAGATGAAGACACCTGGCTCATGAATCCCAAAGGGATGACTGGAATGGTCACTGCCTCCAACGATGCTGAGGCCCAGGGGACCACCTGCTTTCACCAGGTGAATTTCCTGAAGGGAACAAGAAGCAGAGTCAAGGGCAATGAAGGATGTCACACATGGACCACAAACACTGACAAACATGGGGTCAGGGGTGTTTTACATGGGTAAACACAAGGTGAACGCTCATGGGACAAGGGGGTTTCCCATGTGGGATTCTGCAACCTGGAGAAGAGCTAGAATGGGGCTCCAAGAGAGCTGGAGATGGATTTTGGACAAGGGCCTGGAGAGACACAAGGAGGAATGGGTTCCCCCTAAGAGTGGGCAGGGTTAGATGGGACACTGGGGAGAAATCTTTCCCAGTGAGGGTGGGGAGGCCCTGGCACCAGCTGCCCAGAGAACCTAGGGCTATTTCATCCCTGCAAGTTCTCCAGGCCAGGTTGGACGGGGCTTGGAGCAACCTGGGCTAGTGGAAGGTGTCCCTGCCCATGGCAGGTGGTGAGCCTGGATGGGCTTTAAGGGCTCTCCCAGCCCAAGCCTTTCCACCATGACATCTCCAGGCCCCACTAACCCAGCAGGCCGGTCCCCATCACAACACCCATCTTTCCAAGGGAACCCAGCCAGGGCTGGCACTGTCCCCCAGCCCCAAGCCCAGCTCACCTCGACAGGGTACTGATCCTCCAGCCCTCTGGAGAGGTGGTTCCTCGGCGGTGCTGGTGTCTCCTCGGCTGGGCTGTCCCCGGGGCCGGGGGGCGGCGGGGGGGAGTGCATGCGCCCGCGGGGCGCGCCGGGCGAGTCTCCCTGGCCGGGGGAATCTCCCTCGCCCTCTCTCTCTACCAGCAGCACGATGGTGGGGGAGGCCGCGGTAAGCAGCGCTACGGCCTGATCATGCCTGGCTTCTGTCATGTCTACCCCATTGATCTAGAACGACCCGCAAACTCGGTGTCAGCCAGGCAAGCCCTGCCGAGCCTGCTGGCACCTGGCCTGCGCCCCAAAGCACCTCGGAACTCTCCCAGCTCCCTCCGACCTGGCAAAGGGACACGGGCACCTGCTCGTTCCCACTGAGCCCAATTCCCCTCCTGCTCAGCTCTCCTGCACACCTGGTGCTCTGCAGCACCTCTGACGTGGAGCAGGCCAGCTGTGATGTTCCACTGCCCACAGCCAAACTTCTCAACGTGGGAGAAACAAAATCAGTGATTCCAGCAGCAATGCCACAACACAGGCACGTGCCAGAACACCTGCTGCCTTGTCACTGAGCCACCTGCCCCCATCAGTCACCCAGAGCCCCAATACAGACACTGCAGGCACGATCTGATGGGTGACAGGACCTGTCAGTGGTCACGGTGCCACTGGCTGCCCATGCTGGGCAAGGCAGTGGTAGCTTGGGGAAGATGCCAGCTCTAAGGAATCAAAAGTGACCCCAGGTACGGAGAGATGTGAAAGAACAGGGAGTGTTTCCTACAAAATTAAGATTTAAAACTGCCTCCCTGAAAACTCAGAGGACATGACTGCTCTCCATGGATGTACAAGGGGCAAAAACCTGAGGAGAGCCAAGCTGAGAGAACACAGCCAAAACAAAAAAAACCTTGACAGGAAAAAATTTGTATCTGAAAATTAAAAGGTTTCTAGTCACTACGTTCCAAAATGAACAATGAGAAACATGAAAAAGGAGCTGCCAAGATGGGCTTTGATCAGCTCATGAAATAACAACGTGACTGTGACAGTCACAGCAACTGAGCTTTGTATCCCAACTCCCCACTGCCTGAATCCCAGAAATATTACTGTCACTCCCCAGCTCCTTCCCAGAGAGCAGTTTCTGGACTAAACTGACATGCACAATCTGCCAGGGATTTGTCCATATGCCCCGTGGCCCTCCCAGCACTTAGCCCACCCAAAGCTGTGGGCCCTGCTCTCCTTAGGACAGGCAGGGACCAGCACAAGCTGTCCTGGGAACTCCCCAGCGTCACCTCTGCTGAGAGCACTGTCCCCAAAGGGACACCTCTGGCACGAACCACAGGGATGGCACGGCAGCAGCTGGCACGTGCCCGCAGGAAAAGGAAGGATGAAAGGGACCCGGGCAACGTCTGCTGAGCACAGGAACAGGGCACCAGGCAGGAAAGGGAACAATTAACCACACAGGTGTACAGCCCTTAACGGAGTGCAGGTAACAGACACACAGCTCAAACACTCCTGGACAGATCCTTAAAGCAGTCACCCAAAGGAATCACCCGAAGGAATCACCCACATTACAGAAGTGCAACCAAACCTGGTGATAAATGGGGATTATAAGGGGCTGTCTCAGCACATCTCTTGTAGGAAAGGGACAAGTGGCTGCAGGTGAAGGAGGCGTTGTGGGAATATGCAGCACTTGTTACGGGAGGTTTAGCAGAACAGAAAGAGGACTGGGGGTGAGGAACAAGCACGGAGAAATACAGGGGAGAACAAGAGGCTGCTGGTCAGTGCTGGTCTGGCCAAGCCCTGGGCCTGAGTCCACATCTGCTCTGCCTTCTCCCCACATTCTGTATTTACTGTGCCAGTTCAACTCTGTTCTGGAGACATGAGTGAGAGCTACTGGTAAAATTCAAGCTGGACTAACCAGCAAGTAGGAATCCAAAATGTGAGAAGACTCAAGAGGTGGCCCAAAAGCTGAATGAAAGGCTTGGGGTCTGACCAAAGAGCCTGGAAGACCTTGCTGCTTGGAGCAGAGGCTGGAGACCTGCAGACAGGAGCATTTCCTGCAGTGAGTGAGGAGGATGTGTGCCCATTCCACAGCACACGATGATGAGGCACAGGGCAGGACCAGGGAGAGGCTGGCTGCTGCTCCTGCCCTGTGAGCACTGGCTGTGCTCAGGGGTGCACCTGTAAAGGTACTGCCCCCCTCTGTGATCTGGGACCAGCTGTGTCTGCAGTGTGTTCCATGTTTGGAGTCTGCACTTATCCCTGCCCCTGGGAGCAGGGAAAGCAGCAGCCCAGTGTCCAGGGGACTGGGAAGGGAGGATTCCTGGGGTTCCCTGGTGGTTAACAAAGGCAACATGCAGGAGAGACTTGGCTCTCTGGTTCTATCACCAGATAAGGCTCACTGAGTGGGACCAAGATGATCTTTTAGGTCCCTTCCAACCCAAGCCTTGCTCTGACTCTACGTCACTGCGATGACACACTGTGAGCACACACAGACCTGCTGCAGCACAGCCCACTCTCGTCTCTCACATCCCCTCTGCTGTTTTCCTGACAGGAGGAGAGTGGTCAGCTGGGGTTGGAGCAGAAGGGCACAGTGGTGCCTCCCTGGAGCAGGGACCAGGGCACAGGACTCCAGGAGTCAGAGGGGTCTCAAATGTAACAGTCCTTGGTGCATTTCACCCAGTAACTTCCCATTACCTGGCAATGCTGGTGGCTACCCAGCTTTTGGGCAGCTGATTTTCCATGGCCCTTATCTAGCTAGAGAGCAAGGCCAGCCATGCAGCACGGCTCTCTGAGTGCCACAGGGAAGGGACAGTGTCAATCCTTTCCCTGCTCCACATGTTTCTCTGTGTGCCAGGGAATTATATTATCCTGGGAAATCTCCAAGGGGTCACAGTGCCTCATTAGGACTTTGTGTGTCACCCACCACTAACCTAAATCTCCCCACAATCAATTTTCTTACCAGTCCCAGCCCTAAAAAATTAGCTGCCCTCAGCAACTGCTCCCAATCCTGCACCTTCCCTGATTCCCATCCTACAACTCCAGCTCTCCAGCACTCCACCCAGCAGGTCCCTGTCCAGTGTCTTCCCCCACCAAAATGACTCCCAAGGGACACAGGAGCACAGGGAAGTGAGTGACAGTCACTGGGCAGGCTGAGGGGTGTTAACTCAGGCGACACCTAGGCTGGGCTCTTCAATCCATGTGCTCAAAGCTCCCCTAAGAAAGCCAAAGGAGCAATCCCAGTTCTCCTGAGGAGAAGTCCAGGAGGATTTAGAGCACAGGGGAAGAGCAGGAAGCTGTGCTGTATTTATTTTCTTAAGAAAACAGAATTCTTTGGCAAAGTGAGCGCTGAACATGACCAGGAGACCACGACTTTGGAAATGGGCCCTGTCTGCAGGACCCACGAGCCCTGTACCCAGCGAGATCTCCCCTTCCCCCTGCAGGTACAGGCAACCTGCACCCACATCCTAGAAACCATGGCATCATGGAAGCTTTCCAAACAAAACGGGCAATGGCTGCTCCAAAGGAGTGTGGTAAGCAGGCTTGGAAGTTCTGGGAGCAGTCCTGATGGGTGTTCTCCTGAAAGGTGACACATTCCTGCACTCATCAGAGGTGAGCATGGCATCTGAGCCTCAGCTGAGCTCAGCACCAATCCTGAATGGTCACACACACACACCTCAGCACAGGTAACCGAGGGGACCCTGCTGGGGGTGTCAGGAATAATGACAGCAACACCTCAGCCACACCAAAATCAGGCAGAGGCACAAACTCTGTAAGCTCTGAGCTCACACATCCCATAAGGAATCCACTGCAAGCTCTTACTAAGGAATTAGATCTGCTTTTCCTATGGAGCTGCCCATAGATATAAATAGAGCTGCTGAAGCAGGGTTTGACTTTTGAATCAGTTCTAGGATTTTGTGTCTCCTTTTTCCACAGGTGGAACAAACCAAGCACAAATGATGGCCTTCAGTACTGCCTCTGTACCATGGAGCATCAAAACATGAACAAATCCAAAATAATCCAGGCATTAATCAGGGTCAAGGCTTGATTTTGGGGAATGGGGAGCCCTAGATGGGAGGGAGAGATGCTATACCAGTTCAAGCTTCCTGCCAAGACACCAGTGCTAGACCTGGGCCCAAGCTCCACTAAAATGTTGTGTCTGAGCAAATACAACACAGCCCCAGCCCAGGGATAGAGCAGACAGAAGCCAGCACTGACAAGGCTGTATCAGTGTTTACTCACGCCAGCGCTGTGGTAACACGTGCTCTTACCACAGCAGCTGGGCCAGAAACCCACCACCAGCACCAGGATTTGGAGGGTCCCCTCAGAGGCAGCATGCGAGCGTGGGAAGAGGGTCAGGAGGCTCAGGAGAGGCTCCCACAGGAGAGGAGCGAGGACCAGGAGACAGACACGAGGTGAGAGCAGTGAGATCTGCACGGACAGGACGGGAGGCCAAGGCCAGAGCTCCAAGTGAAGCAGGGAAGCACTGAGGTACCCCTGCTCTGCTCCACAGCACCCTGGGCAGCTCCTTCTGCTCCAGCCCACGCTGACCCTGCCACCCCACTGTGCCCCAAGGGGCTCCCCGTGGCCGAGTCCCCCAGCTGTCACCCAGGCTGCAGAGGGGCGCCAGCCCGGGGCAGTGCTGCAGTGTCCCCTCCCTCCATGCCATTCCTGGGGGAAGAACTTGCACAAAGCATTTGGGGAAAGGGGAGGTGTAACTGCACCCAGTACCAGACAGGGGGAACCACCCAAATTAAATGCTCTCCCAGATGGCTCAGGAGCTGAAAAAAGGACCCCCAAAACCCAGCCCCAGTAACAGAGAAGCGGCCCCTGCAGGAGGAGGAGCCGAGCCAGCCCCTTCCTTGCACACACTCACCGAGATGACACGGTCTCCGACGTGCAGGATCCCGTCCCGGTGGGCTGCACCACCCTCTGCAATCCGGGAGATGAAGATCCCCTGCAGCACAGTCAGGAGGGTCAGAGCAGCCCGTGCTTTCCCTCACCTCAGCCTGGCTCTCCAAACCAGGCAGGTCTCAGTCCTCCCCTCCACAAACCCTTCCTCTGCCCTGAGGCTTGTTGTTTGCTCCCCACTCCACACAAACTCTCTGCTCCCGGAGCCCCTGGCAGCAAAGCCCTCCCATGGAGCCTGGAATCTGTGCCAAGAGGGCAGCAGCAGGATTAGATGTCACTGGCAGGGATTGGGAGCCCCAGCCTCCCTCCTTCTATAAAAAAGAGGGAGTGACAGCATAAGGAATGGCTTCCCACTGCCAGAGGGGTTAGAGGGGATATTGGAAGGAATTGTTCTGTCTGAGGGTGGTATGGCCGTGGCACAGGCTGTCCAGAGAAGCTGTGGATGCCCCTTCCCCCAGGGTCCCCAAGGCCATTGGTAGGCAGGGCTTGGAGCACCCAGGGGGAGTGCAACCTGGCCATGACGAGGGGATGGAACAGGTGAGGTTTAAGGTCCCTCCAAACCCAAACCATACTGGAATTCCAGGATTCCCTGACTTAAGTGCACTTAAGGGCTCTCAGAGACCTCTGGGCCCAGCAGCCCAGGGCCAAGCTGCACTGCTGCATGCCCAGGGATGAGGGAGATTCGGGGATCCCAGGACTGACCGTGTCCCCAGCCCGGTAAGGAGTGGAGCCCTTGCCACCGGCGATGCTGAAGCCGAGGCCCTTCTCGTTGCGCATGAGGCAGGTGGAGAATCTCTCGGTGGTCGCCGTATCATTAAAAAACTCGGGGAAGCGCAGCCCCCCGCGCCGCTCCCGGGGGCTGTAGTCATCCTCGGGGCGCAGCGGGGTGACGGTGATGGCGTTCTCGGGCTCCACCATCCGCTCCCGCAGCACCGTCATGGACACGGAGCTGCCCGAGCCCCTCAGCGCCTCCACGGCCACGTGGTGCTCGGCACAGTGCAGGGACACGCCGTTCACCTGGGCACAGAGACACAGCCTGGCCTGGCACGGGGCCCTAAACCTGCACACAGCCTCACCTCACAGCTGGACCTAAACCTGCACATAGCCTCACCTCACAGCTGGACCTAAACCTGCACATAGCCCTAAACCCACACACGGGACTAAACCTGCACACGGGAATAAACCCACACACGGGACTAAACCCACACATGGCCCTAAACCCGCGCACGGCTTCACCTCACAGCTGGCCCTAAACCCGCACCTGGGCCTAAATGTGCACACGGGACTAAACCTGCACCTGGGCCTAAACCCGCACCTGGCCCTAAACCCACACCCAGCCCTAAACCCACACATGGCCCTAAAACCACACACAGCCTCAGTTCACAGCCAGCCCTATATCCACACACAGCCCTAAATCCACACCCGGCTCTAAACCCTCTCCTGGCCCTAAACCCACACCCAGCTCTAAACCCACACCTGGCCCTAAACCCACACCTGGCCCTAAACCCACACCCGGCTCTAAACCCACACCTGGCCCTAAACCCTCACCTGGCCCTAAACCCACACCCGGCTCTAAACCCACACCTGGCTCTAAACCCACACCCGGCCCTAAACCCACACCTGGCTCTAAACCCACACCTGGCTCTAAACCCACACACAGCCCTAAACCCACACCCAGCTCTAAACCCTCACCTGGCCCCAAACCCACACCCGGCTCTAAACCCACACCTGGCCCTAAACCCTCACCTGGCCCTAAACCCACACCCGGCCCTAAACCCTCACCTGGCCCTAAACCCACACCTGTCCCCAAGCTCAGCCACTGCTGCCCGAGGGAACTGGCTCACCCCACTGGGCCCTGCTCCCACAGGTGTGTCCACACCTCTGGGCAGTTCTCCTGCATTCCCACAGGAATTCCCACTGCTACCTGTGCCAGACCAGGGCAACCAAGGAGAGGCCCTTTCACAGGAATTCTGTGTCCTAGGGAATCCGATATTCCCTTCATCTGTACCATCCCTACAGGCAACACCCCAGACAGATCACCCCCACACAGAACCAGCCCCACCAACAAAATTCAGCAAAATTCAACACAACTCAGGTCGACCCTTGTTGATCTTCCAGAGGGGACATCCACCTGCTCAGAGCCCGGACACACCCGGAGCTGTCCGTGTGACAGTCCCTCGCTGTGGGGGATGTCACAGAGCAGGTCACCTGCAGTGTGGCATGGAAGGGACAGCCAGGGATCAGCCTGGGCAGGATGGGGCTTGGAGCAGCCTGGTCTCATGGAAATTGTGTGTCCCTGCCCATGGCAGGGGTGAGATGAGCCCTAAGGTCCCTTCCCACCCAAATGAGCCCTAAGGTCCCTTCCCACCCAAATGAACCCTAAGGTCCCTTCCCACCCAAACAATTCCCACAGCTGGCTCCCTGGGTAAGAAGTTATTTCACAGGGTGCACTTTTGCCCTGCACAGGTATGCAGAGCTCAGCCTTCTGGGATGTATTCCTTCCCACCTGGGTCACTCCAAAGCCGGGCCAGAGCAAATGCAGGAGCTTACAAAGCAATAAAAGATTCATGGTAGCATAAATAAAACAACTACCTCTGAGCCAAAGGGATTTTGTTTAGCTCTTATGCATCTCCTGATGTTTAATTTGGTCTAAAATGTGTGATGCAAATCCATTCCCAATCATCTCATACCTCCACTCCAAGTTACCAGAAGCATTTGTTTTGTCACAGGAGCCCTTACCTCCAGAAGTTTGTCACCAACACGGACCCCTGCGCGAGCTGCAGGGCCCTCCTCAGACACACGGGAAATAAAGATACCCTGGAAACAAAACCATCTGTCATATGGAGAGCCCACCCCTCCGGAGTGCAGAGACCCCTCACACACCACAGCTCCAAGGAAAGGGGTCAGCCCCGGGCCAGTCCTGAACCCAGAGTGAGGGGACACGGTAACCACACCATCCCACTGAGGGGCTGGAGAAGGGAACAGAAACCCCATGGCAGGGCTGCCCCATGGTGACAAGGGGGACAGAAACCCCACAGTAGGGCTCCCCCAAGGTAAGACACAGGACCAGGGAATGGCACATTAACCCTCTTGCAGCAGAACTGGCAGCAGAGCTGGTGCCACCCTGTGGGGAACAACCCCACACCCTGGGGCAGAGCTGGGAAGGAGCCCTCTGCTCCCATCAGGTCACACCATCCTGGTTTAGGGGCAGGAGTCTGCTCCACCCTGCCAGCCTCTTGCTCTGGGGGGATTCAGGGCTGCTCCCCTCTGGCCCCGAAACACTCTCATGGAGGGACACCCAACCTCCAGCTACAGAGAAGCAGTCCCCGAAAGCAGGTGCCCCCAAAAGCAGGTGCCCCCAAGGCAGTGGCACTGCCCAGACCTTACCTCGTCGTCCCCTTTATAGGGTGTGGAGCCCTTGCCCCCCGCGATGCTGATGCCCAGCCCGCCCGTCTGCCGCACGATGGTCAGTGTCAGCTGGAAGCAAAGGGACAGCAGTTACGGGTCAGTGCACAGGGCAAGGCACCACTCTGCATGAAAACCAGCAACTCCAGCCATCTGCTGGCACTGGGGCAGCCCTGGCACCTCTGGGGGAGCCCTGGCACCTCTGGGGAGCCCTGGCACCTCTGGGGGGGGGGCCTGGTACCTGTGGGGGAGCCCTGGCACCTTAGGGGAGGTCTGGCAGCTGTGGGGGAGCCCTGGCACCTGTGGGGCAGCCCTGGCACATCTGGGGCAGCTCTGGCACCTGTGGGGCAGCCCTGGCACATCTGGGGCAGCTCTGGCACCTGTGAGGGAGCCCTGGCACCTGTGAGGGAGCCCTGGCACTCACGCCTCGGAGGCACCACCACCACAACACGTGGAACGCACAAATCCCCTCCCACAGCTGAGTCCTGAGCCCACAGTCAGCTTGCTCACAGTGGACTCAGCAGGAGGGGATTCCAGCACAAAGCTGGGCAGGCATGGACTGGAACTGGATGGCAGAACAGGGACAGGGTTCACACCACAGCCTGGCTCTGCCATGGGGCTCCCTTTGAGTGTGATTCCATCAGCCCCTGGGGAACTCCAGGTCACCCCAGTGTCGTGTGCAGTCACAAGGAGGGCACCTTGTCCAGAGTGCCCTGGGTGGACACTTAGCTTTGCTGTATTGATGGAAATTACCACACAATTCCAAAAGCCCCCACCTGCTCTGTCCAGATCCTCTGCTTCCCTCTGCCCCAGCTGCTCAGGATTGCAGCTGAGTGATCCACAAGTCTTCTCCTTCCTGCCTCCCACCTCTACACACCCAATTATGCCCACTGCCAACAGCTGAGCTGACCTGAAGCTTTTCCTTTAAGGACACCAGCATGAACCGTTCCCAATGCCACAGTCACGAGAAGGAAGACAGGGAGCATGTGGTAGGATACAGGGAAAGGAACAGGACAGACAGGAATCTCTCAGGGCCAAGGACCAAGGAGCAGGTGAGGCAGGTGACAGAAAGGAGCACAAACTCCTCTAGAGAACCAGTTTTGCTGTCCTCTATGGCACATCTTTTGAAACAAAGCCCAGGATGGAGAGAGGCTGCTGCAGAGGTGTCAAGTGTCAGTGTCAGCTCCACACTGGGCAGCAAAGGAAGCAGGAATTACCTTCCTTAACACTTCCCTTCCAACCCTCTGTCACTTCTGCAGTGACAGAACCAACGTCTCATGGAGCTCCATATTGTGCTAAGTTTAAAACAAAAACCAAACCAAAAAACCACTGCAGGAAACATGAAACAAACTGAGGTGTCCTGCCAGTCCCTTTGATGCCCAGTTACCAGCACAGCAGAACGCTCTGGGATCTTCCCTGGGAAATCCCTGATTCTAGACCCACCATCCGTTCACTGTCTCTGGTGCAAGAGCCAGAAACTGAATAAAATTCCAAGTTTTGGAATACCCAAATAAGACAGAAATGGGGTAGTGATGAGACAGCACCACATATGAGACAACCCAACTCAAACCAGCTCCTGACCAAATCTATTAGGAACCAGTTACAAACCCCATGTTTTCCCTTCCAGACTCACTGGGCTCTAGAAATGCTCTAAAGACTCACATCTGTGTTGTTCAAGGAGCGTTCAATGCTCTCAGGCACGTGGGAGGATTTGTGGGGTTGTTCTGAGCAGGGCCAGAAGCTGGACTTGATGATCCTGGTGATCAGGAAATTGTGCAATTCTGCATTCAACACAAAAGCTTCTAAGGATGATGACAGAAACCCAGGTCTTCAGGCAAGGACTGCAGACTAGTCTAACAGAAATAGTAACAGGATCCCAAAACTTCCCAGCTGATGGTTCTGCTCAGTGCCCGAATCCATTGGACAGGATCATGATTTTGGACAACGACTGAGGACTGTCTGATGTCACTGGTCACAGAGAGTCACTTCCAGCTGCATGGCAAGCTGATGCTGATATACAGAAAGATATACCACAAACTCCCTGGATTTCACACATTCTGCAAACCAGTCTAAAAATACGGGGAAACCTGACAGAAACACCAACTGGCCTGAGAGGGAAGAACCTTCTGTCCATCAATGTACCAAGGAGAAAACAGGCCAGATTAAAAATACTGAGACAGCTGCAGCAAAGGGGCTTGAATTAGATAAAAATGTAATAATTATAACATTATATATATTTATAAATATAAATATGTAGGCTGAAAAGAAGATTTCAAACTCCAAAGCAAATCAGATCTCCCACAAAAACCAGTATGGTGAGGAACTGAATTGGTGGATGTTTATTTGAGGTCTATGCAAAGAGTAACTGATGTGAAGATGAACCTTAAGAAGAAGGACCTGGATCCAGCAGCCTGGAATGACCCTTCATGCTGCAGCTCAGGCTGTTTCTTGCACTAAACCCTGAAGTTTGTTGCCCAAAGCTCCTCTTTCCTAAGGCTGCTCCTGGAGTGCCACGGTGTGGGACTGGCACTGGAAGCACAGCACAGAGCTGCCCCCAGCAGGGACAGCTCAGCTCCCTCCTTGCCATGGACTCTACTGGGTGTTTTTGTCTGTTTTTCCCCCAAAGGCAGGCATCCACCCACAGTCTATCTCAGATGATCTCATCCGTGCTGCTCCCCACCAAAACTCGCTGCTCCTTCCTCTGCAGAAAGGACAAACCTTCACGGAGAGCACACCCCAATCCCAGCTCCTCACAGGGGCCCAGCCCTGCACAGCAAAGTGCTGCAGTGCCAGGGGAGAAGTGGGGAAATTGAAAAAGCTGCCACATCAGCTGGGAGGTGTGGATGCCTTCCCCCAGGCTCCCACTGGGAACCCATTCACCATCAGGGCACTGAAACACCACCCAGGGAAGCAGCTCCACCTCTTCCCCTCATTAAACATTTAAACATTTTAAATCTGCCTGCAGGTCTGCCTGGGCCTCTTTGGGGACACACAAAACATGAACTGGGGCCACCTCAACCCATTCTCCACATGGTTTTTGGGGCAGCTGTTTTTTAACATGGAATCATGGAATGGTTTGGGTGAGAAGGGACCTTAAAGCTCCTCCACCCACCCTCCTCTGTTAACAGATCCACTTATTCCTGCAAGAATTCCCAGCTTTCAGGAAGGAACTGTACACACCAGAAGTGCTGCACACCTGGACAGACTCAGTTACAAGAAGCATCCAGGGACATCTGTGTGCTTCCTAACAGATTTGGGACAGTCTGAATTTGCTGCTGTGCCACACAACTCATCACTGAGGATTCCTGCAGCCTGCCAGGGGCACGGCAGACGCTGAGGCAGAGACCAACCACCCATCCACAGACTCAAGGGACAAAGCTCAGAGCTTTGAGAGCTGCTGAAAGACCAAGCTCTTCCTCCAAATACACCCACGGGAGTGGGGTTCAAGGGCTTCACACCCAGGAGACACACAGTTTCTGCCAGCACAGGATTTATAAACGCTTGTAGTGTGGACACACACAGCTGGGGTCAGCCTGGGGCCTCTCATAAGAAAGAAATTGAGGGGGACCAGAAAGTCCAGACACAGGAGCAGAGCTGGGGAAAGGTCTGGAGCACCAGGAGCAGCTGAGGCAGCTTGGAGGAGCTCAGCCTGGATTAAAGGAGGCTCAGGAGGGACCATCTCAGTCTCCTCAACTCCCTGACAGGAAGATGGAACAGGGTGGGGGTCAGGCTTTGTCCCCAGGGAACAAGGGACAGGACAAGGGCAAACAACTTGTGCCAGGAGAGGTTTAGGTGGGATAGTGGGAAAATTCCTTCCTGTAAATGGCTGTCCAGCCCTGGCATGGATTGCTCAGGACAGGGGTGGAGTCCTCCTATCTGCAAGTGTTCAAAAAACCTGGGGACGTGGTCTAGTGATGAACATGGTGGTGGGGCTGGGTTGACAGCTGGACTTGCTGATCTTCAAGGTCTTTCTTAACTTTAGGGATTCCCTGACTCTCAATGTCCACTCTTTGCATTTCCATGTCCCAAAAGAGTTATTTGAGACTGTCACACTGACACAGGAAACGCACACTGCAAGAAATAATTTGTATTTATGTAGGCACAGGCGTGTGATGAGGGACACACGTGAAGGTGAAGGATCCCACTTCAACAGCAGCTGAAGAATCCATTAAATATAATCAATAACCTTTTCAAAAATCAAAAGGACGGGACAACTTGTGTTCAAGAGTCCCAACATTTGCCTGAGATCTCTGAGATGCCTATAAAGCATTTCCAACATTCCGGGCTTTTTTTACCCTGAGACCATTTATATTGTGCAGATGGACTGAGAGACTACACAGGATGATGCCTGTAACCATCAGCTCCTCATCCAGACACCACTCCAGAGGAGCACATGTGGCTCTTGCCAGGCACACAAATGGCTCTCATGAGAAACAGCTGAATTTTATGAAAACCAGGTCTCTTGAAACCCAAACTGCTTCATTCTGAGAAGACTCCAGGCTTGGCTGATGAAGATTCACTAAGCAGACTTGAGCAAAACATGGAACCTGTGCTCCAGGACCTGGCACTGACATCACCCAATGCTGGCACAGGTGTGTGCTGTAGGAGCCAAGAACCAGGTGAGAGTCACTGGGAAAGAAACAAGAATTTGGGTTCAGGTGTGTGCTGTACAAGCCAAGAACCAGGTGAGAGCCATCAGGAGAGAAACAAGAATGGGTTCTGTCAAGATCTATCAGGCGTGGCCTTACTCTAAAGCAGACAGAATTGAAATAACTCCATATGAGTGGAGGCTGGGAGCCTTCCACTTCAGGAGGGGGAGATAAACTTTCTTTATCTTTTCATGCCATTAATAACTTTATAGGAGATGATTTTTCCATGTTTGTAATCACAAAAGAATTAGAGATATTCAATGGAACTCAATAAGATACCAAAGGAAATATCATTGGCAGTGGCAGGCTTAAGAATGCTTTTTGATAAAAAGCTCATGTAAATTACATAATTTTATTGGCACTAGATTCTGTGGGAGAGCATCAGACAAAACCACGGATGGCAGCTCCCTGGTGCCTCATACATGGGCATGAACAGCCCAGAAATCTTGATCCACAGAGTGCCAGGAGCTGAGCACCCACCCAGGGTGATGCTCAGGGATCCCTCTGTCCTGCTGAGGTCTGGGTCCCTCACTCCTGTCCCCTCACGTTCAGTCAGTGTAACATAACGTAACACAGCAGTTTGTAACTGTCACGTTAGAGCCTCAAGGTTTAGGCAGGACATCAGGAAGGATTTCTTCCCAGAAAGGGTCACCAGGCACTGGCAGGGGCTGCCCAGGGAGGTGGTGGAGTCCCCATCCCTGGAGGTGCTCAAGGAATGACTGGATGTGGAACTCAGTGCTCTGATCTGGTGACAAGGTGTGGATCAGTCAAAGGCTGAACTTGATGGTCTTGGAGGTCTTTTCTAACCTAAATAATTCTGGGATTCTGTTCACCTTGGGTGCACAAGCTGGGACATGGAAGAGCAGGAGCTGGAGGCACTGATTCACCAGGAAAGATGAGAAGAGCTAAATCTGTCTGGCTTTGGTCAGTGACAGCTCATGGGGACAAGGCTGAAAATACCAGTGAGCAAAAGGGAGGTGGGAGATTGCTGGGTGACTGCTGAGAGCTAAATTAACCCCAGACAGTGAAAAAGGAACAAGAAGGAAAAGCAGCCCTGGCAGGAGAGCAGCCCCTGGACATGAGCAGGAGGGTTCCTGGCTCTGATGGTATTCCTTCCTCTGTTCCAGTGGGTTTATTTCTCAAAGGAAAGGGTGTCTGGAGGGCAGAGATGGTGGGCACAGTGCAGAGGAGTTTGAGCACTTCACTGACTTCTCACTGAACACCTCCACAAAACCAACACAGAGCAGAGAAACCTGAATGAGAGCTTCCACAGCAGCACTGGGAGCAGAGGGGACAGGGACAGGGACAGGGGACAGGGACAGCCCCATGGTGACAGCAGCACTGGGAGCAGAGGGGACAGGGACAGGGACAGCCCCATGGTGACAGCAGCACAGGGAGCAGAGGGGGCAGGGACAGGGGACAGGGACAGGGACAACCCCATGGTGACAGCAGCACAGGGAGCAGAGGGGACAGGGGACAGGG
>JAGMWU010000033.1:1633260-1667299 GCA_018697195.1 Certhia americana
GACCACCTCAGAGCCCCCAGGGTCACTGCTGACCACCACAGAGCCCCCGGGGTCACTGCTGACCACCTCAGGGCTCCCAGAGTCACTGCTGACCACCACAGGGCTGTTGGGGTCACTGCTGACCACCACAGCTCTGGGGCTGGGCCCACTCACACACCACAGCTCCAGAGTGACCCCCCAGCACCAGAGCAGCCCCCACTCCTGCTCAGCACCTCTGCAGTGCCAGGGCTGCTCATGGGCTCACAAATTTCCATCACAGTCCTGGCGAAGGAGCACCCCTAAGGCCAGGTTCTGTTCATGCTGCCATCCTGAGGGGCTGACCCCTGAGCTGACTTCATCCCCTCCATACCAGCTCACTCTGGGCAGGAGGAATGGTCAAACACAGCAGAAAGCACCGAGGAGTGCCCCGAGCTGCTGCACAGGAATGACCAATCCCAAACACAGCTGCACCAATCCCAAACACAGCTGCACCAATCCCAAACACAGCTGCACCAATCCCAAACATGGCTGCACCAATCCCAAACACAACTGCACCAATCCCAAACACAACTGCAGCAATCCCAAACACAGCTGCACCAATCCCAAACACGACTGCACCAATCCCACAGCTGCACCAATCCCAAACACAGCTGCACCAATCCCAAACACAACAAACACAGCTGCACCCAATCCCAAACACGGCGCACCAATCCCAACACACAGCCTGCACCAATCCAACACAGCTTGCCACCAATCCAAACCCAACTGCACCAATCCCAAACACAATTGCCACAATCCCAAACACAATTGCCACCAATCCCAAACACAACTGCACCATCCCAAACACAACTGCACCAATCCCAAACACAGCTGTATACAATCCCAACCACAGCTGCACCAACCCAAACACAGCTGCACCAATACCCAAACACAGCTGCACCAATCCCCAAACACAGCTGCACCACTCCCAAACACAGCTGCACCAATCCCAAACACAGCTGCACCAATCCCAAACACAGCTGCACCAATCCCAAACAGCTGCACCAATCCCAAACACGACTGCACCAATCCCAAACACAGCTGCACAGGAATGAACAATCCCAAACACAACTGCACCAATCCCAAACACAGCTGCACCAATCCCAAACACAGCTGCAGCAATCCCAAACACAGCTGCAGCAATCCCAAACACAGCTGCAGCAATCCCAAACACAGCTGCACCAATCCCACAGCTGCACCAATCCCAAACACAACTGCAGCAATCCCAAACACAGCTGCACCAATCCCAAACACAGCTGCACCAATCCCAAACACAACTGCAGCAATCCCAAACACAACTGCACCAATCCCAAACACAGCTGCACCAATCCCAAACACAACTGCACCAATCCCAAACACAGCTGCACCAATCCCAAACATGACTGCACCAATCCCAAACATGACTGCACCAATCCCCTGCTCTGGTGAACAAGCACATCCTGACAGGCACCTGGGATCCTGCTCTCAAGCGCAGGAAACCTCAGGATTTCTTCTGAAAACCAACTGTCCTTGCAACAAAACCCTGTGGTTTTAGGATTCAGCCTCCAGCACAGCCTGTCCTGCCTCCTCCTTCCATGCACCTCCTGCACAACCCTCCCTGCACAGGGACACTGCTCCCTACATCCCCACTCCTGGAACACAGCTCAGGAGGCAGCCAGTAAATGTTTTCATGGACCCAGCCCCACAGAAATGAGGTCTGAGTGCCAGGCACAAGGCTTAGCTGACAGCCAGGACAATTTCTGACAGGAACCCACCCCTGAGCAGGTCAGAGACGCCTCAGCTCTGAGTCCACAGCTAAAATAACCTTTTTGGGTGAGGGCATTCCCAAGTATGACAGGTCTTAGATGAAGGGGACTTGGGACAGCTTCAAACATTCCTTCTGAGGAGCTTCACCAGCAGTGGGAAAACTGCCCTCATCCCTAGGGAGCACAGGATGAGCTGAATCAGTTCAAACTGAGCAAGGCAAGCACCCACTGAGGGAAAGGACCTTTCCCTGGGCAACCCGAGCTCCAGCAGGGGTGGGAATGACCCCAACACCCTGGAGCATGTGCAGGCACAGCAGAAGCAGGTTTTGCTGCAGCACCTCCCACATCTCACCCGTGAGATTTGCTGATGTCAGACTGTGATGGAGACTCAGCCACATCCTGACCTCTGCCCACCAAACACAACTCAAAATCCTCAAACCAGCTTGGGTGAGAATTGGGCTGATCTCCTCAAGTGCCCCTCACCCATGTATGCCCATTCCATTGTGAGGAACCTCTGTGTGCCCCTAACCAAACGTGGTGGCTCAGCTGAAGGACCCCCGATCTCTTAAGGTCCAGTATAACCAGTAAGGCCAAAACTTCAGAGCACAAGGTCCCTTAAATCCCAACGCACCCTCCATCAGGCTGTGTCTGGGGGCAAGCACAGGGAAGGGCACACTCCTGGCTGCACTTACACGCTCCAGGAAGCACTGTGCCAACAACTGTCAGCAGCCCAAATGTCAAAGATTGAATCTGCACAGCAACGAAGCTCATCCTCCTGTGAATCAGCAGCAACAACCAGCAAGGGAGGAGGAGGAGGAGGCTGGAAGGCACAGCAGAACCCACCAGTGATGAGACAGAGAACTGACCCTGCAGCACAGGGAGCAGCACAAGGAATGGGGATGGTGCTAGGACCTGGATACAGCGAAGGTGGCAGGCACAGCACCACAGCACAGCTCTTTGACAACCCTGTGAGCCCCCAGTGACCTTCAGCTGTCACAGCCTCAGCACATCCCCCAGTGCTGGAGCCTCTTGGCAGTGGTTTTCATCAGTCCCCCATCAACCTGGAGCTCGGTCACAGGAGCAGAGGGCAGGTCTGCAGCCCTCTGACCTTCCCCCTCCCCACAAGACCTTACCTTCACGGATGGTTGAGCAGACAAAGCTCCATTCTTTCTGTCATCCTCATCCCATGCTTCCTCCTGATCCCTGGGCTCTGTGTTATTATTGCAGCCTCCCAACTCCTCTTCCTCTTTGGGGACTCCATCACTGTTCAGCCCCTGCAGAAGTGCCACCACTGCCTCTGGCTTGGGCAGTTTAGTGATCTTGAAGTGTTTCTTATAATGGGGCGTGTCCTTGCGGATCAGCCTCTGCTTCTCCACTGGGAATGGTCGCTCTTCATCCTCATCCTCATCCTCACTCCGTATCAGCGTGTCCTCAGCGAAGTGTACAGTAGGCTGTGACAGCAGAGCCCCAGACATGCCGTGAGCCTCAGGGAACAGAGGGGTGGCAGCACAGACCCTGCTGTCCCTGTCACCCTGTCCCGGCACAGGCAGAGTCAGTCACTGCTTGTGTGCTCAGGAAAATGCAGGATTGGATTATTCCCCCATCTTTGCCTTCTCCCATAACCACGCCTTCCCCCAGACACATTTCTGTCAGCTCCAGGGATGGAGGGCATTCCAACCTCTCACGGTCACCCCAGTTTTCCTACAGCCTGCCTGGCTCCCACACCGTCCAGCCCAGGCTCCCCTGTGTGCAGCTCCCACAGGCTGGATCTGCCTCCAGCAATGCCCAAATCCCACATCCATCTACCTGCACATCTATTTCCCACTTACTCTGAAATTTCCAGGTCCTTTCACTTTTTCCCATGATCCTGCTGCAGTTCCCAGGCTCCTACCTCATTGTATTCCACTTCCACATCCTCCTCCTCCTGCTCAGCAGCTTCCTTGCGCTCCTCTTCCCCTCTGGGCTTCGCCTCCTTCTCCAGCTCCCGTGGGTCAGGCACCTGCCCGTTGGGCCAGCCCCGAGCCCTCTCCTCTGCCCTGCAATCCACAGAGGCTGTGCTGGTGGACAGGTGGGAGTCCTCGCTGCGATTCGACGTGGCACTCAGCCTCTTCTCCTGAGGAAATGGTTGTGATGGTCAGGATGGAAGCCAGGGCAGCAGATGGAGCCATGCAGTGTCACTGCTGTGAGGTGTGGATGATCCAGCACCAGCAGAACCAGCTTTCCTTAGGCTGCCCTCACTCTGTGACCCGGGTCCACCCTCCTGTGTAGGCATTTATTCTCAGCTCCCACCAGGGCAGCAAGGTGCCTCCTCCAAGCGCTCTATTCCCATCATTCTTTACTGGGAATACCAGAGCCTTCTCTCTCTCCCAGACAAAACTGACAGTGACACACACAATTCCCCTCACACTGTTCTCTGTCTCCTGGTTCTATCTCCTGCTCTATTTCACAGACCCTCCATGACATCTCCAGGCAGATTCCCAACCTTCCCAGGCAATCCATTCCCAGTCCCTCCCTATCTTTCCCCAAAGAAAGTCCTTTCTACCTCCACATCTCCCACATAAGATACATGTTCCTAGCAGAAGATGTCTCTGCCCATGGCATGGAGGTGGAACTCGCTGTGTGTAAGAATCCTTCCAACCCAAACCATCCCATGACCCCACGTTCTCTGTGGTGATCCACTCCCCACTCCCCAGCACTCACTTCTGAGCTGGGAGAGGTGGGGTTGGCATCAGCCTTGGCAGCGTTCACCTCGTTGCGCCGGACTTCAATCACCTTCTTCATCACCTTCAGCTCGCTGGGGTGAGGGGTGGCACGGCGCTGCAGGCCCTGCCAAAGTGAAACCCTCAGGAAAGGAATTCCAGCACTGGCAGCACGTGCCAGACCTCGGGAATGAACCTCTGCAGGTAAAAACACCTTTACCCGAGAGCCAGAGCCCTGGGGACGTGACTAACACGTTCTGCTGCAGGAGCTGCTCCAGGCCTTACACAGCCTGCAGCTGGGCAGGGCAAAGAACCTCTGTTCTTTGGGAACCCTGAGAGCTCTCTCTGCACATCATCCTGCTCTCCAGATGATGGGGGGTTTGGGAAGAATCGAGTTGGGAAGTTTAAAGTGGTGTTTTAGGCTTAGTAATAAAAAAACTATCAACACAGCAACTCCTCCAGAACACAGGTGAGAAATCTTGGGATATCTTCCTAATTCCTCTGGATTTAACAGGTCTGCCAAGCCCAAATGCATCAGGATTGGTGCTGCTTAGTGAGCTCCATCACAGGTAGAGAGTCAAGAAAAACAGCATTCTAAAGCTAATTACAATATTAAAAACAATTCAAAAAAACCCCCAAACCTCCCAATGCCAGCAGCACACACTGCCAGGACAGCTGCAAACACCATTCATTAGAAGGATTCAGATCTCAAGAATGGCTTCCCATAAACTAAAAAGGAATAAAGTCCTGCAAGAGACTGAAACCCTCAGAGCACTTGCTGAAAACTTCTGTCCTGGCCTCTGCACTGGCAGCACAACAATCTCTTGCAGGATTTGAGGCTGCCTGCAGTGTTTAGTACTTTACTAGCAGGGCTGCACAGCATGGGCTGCACTGGCTCCATGCTTGGAGGGATTGGGATGGCCTGGGCAGCATTTCCCCAGGGTGGGGGTCCTGACAGTGCTCTGCTGGGATCTCTGCACATTTTGTGTGCTCCACTCCCATAGAAGAGCCTCAGAATGTGACTCTGCACCACGGCTCCCAGGGAATTCATTCCCTTTCACTCCTGCTTGTTTCCTCAGGACACCAAATGGTCTCCAGACTGTGGGAGTCCTGCACACGCCTCCAGCAGTGTCACAGGGTGAAACATGGACACCACAGTGCCTCCCCATCTTCGGAAAGCTTAGCTTGTCCCTGTGCTCCCACAGGGAGCCAACAAGCCTCCAGGAATGCCTTACTCGTCTCTCAGCTCCAGAATCCTCATCATCATCTCCTTTAGGCTCATCCAGGAACTGGATCACACTGACTCTGTTTAAGTTGGTGTCTGTCCAGCTGTCATCCACGCTGTTCTGCAGGAGGTTCTCTGGAATAGAACACAGTGGGAGCTCCTTTTGGGAAGAGCAGGGCTGTAGGCTTAGATGGAAGTCAGTTCTTATCCCTTTGGGGCACGTCCCTTGTATCTGCCCATGGCCTCAGAGGCCTTGAGGACAAAGGCTGTGGCCTCAACATCCTGTCACCTTCTCTACATCTCCCACCAGATCTACAGCAGCCTCTACAGAAGTGTCTGATTCTTCAGCTCTCCATACCCAAGCAGGACAAGGTAGAATTAAGGCAGGAATACCATGCTGACAGGAAAATGAAAATCAACTGCTTGGTCAGTAGATCCAAGCAGAACATTCAAAGATGAGGCTGCAGGGCCTCATCACCTGGCAGAAAGCAATTCCTCAGTTTTAACAACCACTGCCTTGGAAAGGCATCCCAGCTCTACAAGAGCCCAGACCTGCTACAGGAATCACAGAAAGGGACAGTCCAACCCAGCAGAGAAGGTTCAAGGCCTCAGCCCCTCCAGAGCTCAGGGCTGTGCAGTGCTTGTGAGGCAGATTCTTACCCAGGCTGGGAGAGGGCTGCTGGGGGAGCAGGTAGCAAGTGAGAACCTTTTCTCCAGTCTTTTCATCATCCTCGGTCTGGAATTTCAGCATGGGCTGGGACTGGTTTTCTGCCAGCCACAGGGCTTTCAGATTAAGATTTGTCAAAGCAAAGGGCAAGTTCTGCAGCCTGCAAAAGAGAAGAGCAACGGCTTGTTAAACTTACCTGGTCAGGAAGGAGCTTCACCTCAGCTCCAGACTGCCCCACCTGAGAACAGAGAGGGACAGAGCTAAGCTGCTGTGGATCCCTCAGTCCTGCCCACTGGAACAGCTGATTTTGTCCACAGCCCTGGACAGGGCTCCAATACCCCATCCCCACCAGCCTTTAGCAGAGGACAGCTCCCTCCAGCAGTGTGGAGGGGGTTAGAGACAGAAACACACTGCTCTCACACACCAGCATATGGAATGTTCCCTACAGAACCTCTGGTCAGCTTCCCACTGCTCCCAGCAACACCAACCCCGGCAAACAGAACTCCAGGATCCTTCAGAGCAGCTCCCAGGCACCCACACACCATGAACGAGGCTTTGGCACCCACCACCCGAGGGCTAATGGCACAAACCCACACAATCTGCAGCAAGGAAAGGACACCACAGGGATATCCCCTATTTCACACATGACAAAATGCCCTCACTCTTCTGCCTTACCTCCACCCCACGTTGAGGTGACACTGAGAAGGGGTTCACAGGCAAAGCTCAAGCCCTCAGCAGCCAGCCTGGCCTCTCCACACCGTGGATCCTGGGATCCACACAGGTCCAGCATCTGCCTCCCAGCCCTTCCTGCTGCTCACCTGTTCCCAGCCACATCCAGGACATGGAGCTCGGTGGTGTTGGCCAGCTCAGGGGGCAGCAGGGCTAGGCGGTTGTCCCGCAGGGACAGCACGTTGAGGTTGGCACAGCCTCCAATCTCAGCTGGCAGCGCCGTCAGACGGTTCCGGTCCACGTTCAGGTTCGTCAGCTTGGCCAGCTTGCCCAGGGATTTGGGCAAGGCCTGGGAAGGAGCCAAGTCAGTGGTTGCAAGAGGAAACGGCAGCACAGGTACAAGACACAAAGCCCTCAGTGTGGGGAACAAGCTGCCTTCCATCCCAACAGAACATTCGGGACAATGTTCTTGGGACACCTCTGGGACAGGTTTTCCCTCAGGCTCACAGACTGATCCACACCAACTCTTCACTCAACACAGCACAGCACGCTCCAGCCAGCACTGCTCAAGATTTCCCTTCTGCTCATCTGCCCATTCCCAATGCTTTTTGTTTTACCAGTCAAATCAGAGGCAGCTTGGAGCTGGGCCATTTTCAATCACACTATCCCAAACCCCTCACCAGTCTTGCACCTGTCAGCCAGGATAGCCTTGTTGGAGTCCAGAACACTCCTCTGACTGTCCTGGATGATTTCAGACCCGGGCAGGGGGCTGAGAGACCTTGGCAAGGAGTCAAAAACTCCTGTGCCTTCGATTTTAGCCCTTGGGAGAAACTGCCATCTCTGTGTGAGGATTTACAGGCCACCAGAGTTTAAATAGAGTCATAGTTAATTGTTCCCAGGGTGAAAAGTAGATTTCTGGAGTTTTTAGAATGGTAAGCAGAAATGACAAGATGGAGGAACCTCATGGCTTTGGGGCTTCTTCCTTCTTTTTCATCTGCTCCTTTTTCTGCTGTGACAGTGGCACTTTCTGACTGGCTTAGAGTAGAGACTGACTTTCTAATATAGATGATAGGGATTGGAAAATTCTTGTAAACACTGGCACTCACCGTCAGCATGTTCTCAGTCAGGATGAGCTCAGACAGATTCTCACAGTCCCCAATCGATTCTGTCATGTCTGTCAGCCGGTTCTGATCCACCTTGAGGATGGAGAGCTGCTTCAGCTGACCTGGCCAGGGTGACAAGTTAGGTGAGAGCTGCACCAGAGAGAAGGATGCTGTTCCACACTCACCTGTGATGTGATCCCATCTCAAAGATCACACAACCCAGCCTCGCAGGCTCTGCCTTTCCCTGGTCACACCTGATGCAGGGGAAGCACCTGAACTCTCCTGCAGAGTTCTGCCCACCTGTACCACCCACTGCCTCTGCTCCCAGTGACTGTGCCATCCACGAACCCCACTCCCTGCCTTCCCAAAGCTCCTGCAGGAGCACTGCCACGGAATTGAGGTCCTGCAGAGCTCCCCCCCAGCAGTACTCACCGATCCCATCCGGAATGCATTCCAGAAGGTTCTGGGACAGCAGCAGGTCCGTCAGTGCCACCAGCCCGCTGACCTCGTTGGGCAGCTGCTCCAGCTTGTTCTCAGACACATCCAGACACACCAGGCGGCGGAGGTTGCCCAGCTCCTGGATGAGAGGGGAGAGCCCATGGCTGGAGGGAAGCTGGGGCAGGGGCAGGGGGGGAAGCTGTGTGCTGTGAGCAGACACTCACCGGTGGCAGGGCTGAGAGCTGGTTCCGATCCAGCCAGAGCTCACGCAGGTTTGGGAGCGCGCCCAGAGTGTCCGGCTGCAGGAGACAGGACAGTGGTGACATCAGCCCCCTCCAGGGACAGCACTCTGTGCACAGCCAGGCACTGCTCTGCCCCTCACCCCACCCTCACCATCCCATCCACGGATCAGTGCAAGACAGCAGCACTGGTGTCTGGGAGTGTCTGGGGTGTTCCCCTGGCTGCAGGGGCTCTCGCAGGAAACACAGCAGCACTGTGTCAGCAGGCAAGGCAAGAACTGAGCCTGCAGCACGGTCCTGATGGAGAGCAGCCGAGGGAGCTGGGGCAAAAGGGGGCTCAGGGGAGATCCTGCACTCTGCAGCTCCCTGACAGGAGGATGGAGCCAGCTGGGGACAGGCACTGCCCGCAGGGAACAAGGGACAGGACAAAGGCAAATGGTCTCAAGCTGTGCTATGGAAGGTTTAGGTTGGATGTTGGGAAAAGTCCTTCCCAGAAAGGACTGCGCAGCCCTGGCACAGGCTGCCCTGGGCAGGGGTAGAGTCTCCTGTGGATGTGACATTTGGGGACATGGATTAGTGGTGGCTTTGGCAATGCTGGGAGAGTGGCTGGACTCAATGGTCTCAGATGGATTTTCCAACCTAACTGATTCCATGATTTTAGGGGGTTGGAAATTGTGGCCTTACAGAAGAAATGCATCTTCCTCCTCTCAGACAGGAAATGAAACATCTGGGTACCACTGGCCAACTCAACATGACCCAGTGGCCCCATCAGCCACGAAAGACACACGTTCACATTCCACTACCTCCCCAAGCAATCAGCATTTGGGTTTGCAGTTTGCTCCACTGGAGCATGGCTCAAGTGTTACACACCTGTTCTTACAGGTGAGTTCAGCCTGAGCACAGCTAAGCTGCGGGAACCCCTTGGCCTCAAAACTTTGATGGGTTTCTGCCAAAACCCATTCCAGAACATGAAGAGTAAGCTCCAGTAATAGCTTAATCCACAGCTGCAAAGTTACAGAATATCACAGGGTGTCCCCAAACGCCCAGAGAAACTGAATTCTGAGACTGTGCCCTTGCTGAGGCCTCCATGGAGAGACCCCCCACGCTGGGCTGCCCTCATTGCCAAGGATAACAGGGAATGGCCCAGCACTCTGTGGGGCAGAAATCTTATCAGCAAGGAGAAAGGCAGGAAGCTGGATGAGAAGAAAAACAGCTGGGGGCAGTGCAGGACAGGGAAGGGAAGCACCAGAGTCTTGCTGGAAAGGAAAGATCCCTGGCAGCCAGACAGGAAGAATTACCATCCCAGAGCCTGGAAAGGACAGAGCAGGCAGTGTGTGAGGCCAGCAGGACACAAGACACAAGGGCTGACACATGAAGAGAAAATTCATCTGGGAATGATGACTGGGCCACGCTGGGCACACCAGAATGTCCCCAAATAACCTGAGGGTCTATTCCTTTGCATTTCAGGTGGAAAGTGCTTGCACCGAGGTGCAGGATCTGCCCCTACCAACCACCCAAATCCCTCCCCACCAGCCCTCACCTACCAGTACTTCCAGGTCATTGCCACCGAGATCCAACTGCTCTAACTTGACAAGGAAGGAGAGTGAGCTGCAAGGCACAGGGGACAGAGAGAGAAAACAAGAAATCAAGAGCGGAAGGTTAGCATCTGGGACACACATTGCACAAATCACATGATCTGCAGTAACTCCTAAAGCAGGTGGGGCAATCCTGACCTTTCCCACGATCCCTCTGAGCCCAACAGTTTGTAGAGCTGGTCCCTTCCCCAAGCCAGACACTCGCCCCAGGGAACTGGGCTCAGAGGCACCAGCAGTCCCAGCTCCACTGGGACCAGTTTGCCTTCTCCCCCTCCCACCATAACACACCCTTTATTAAAACCATAAGGGATGAGCAGCCACACCTGCACCTGGCTGCCTGCTGGGCAGCAAGGACAGGGCCTGGGCACGGACAGACAGGCAACAGGAGGGACTAAGCAGAGGACAAGACACGTTTGGGGGGCAAGGGGAGCACAGCTGCAGGGACAGGAGGAATGACAAATTCAACAGCCTCAGTTTCCCCAAAGAGGATGCTCATGCTACTGAAGAGGAAGGGAAGACAAGAGTGGTCTGATGTCTCAGGTGAGGTGTACAGACAGAAGCTCATGATGAAGACACTGCACAGGACCCACAGCCTGTCCACACCAGCAGCCCAGGGATGTGCCCTGAGCACCACACACACCACACCTGGGGCTGGACAAGGTCTGCAGCCCCACAAACCCGGCGTGGCTTCTCATGACATGGTCCAGGTGCTCACACCTGAGTCTGACCCATCAGCTCCAGCTCCCCAGAGGACTGCTGCCCCTCACTGTGTGCCAGGGTGGAGCTGCCAGCCCTGCCCACTCCCCCAGCAGGGAACAGCTTTATTCTCTTCTTAAGGAACCGTTCCAATAGAGAAATCCCTGTACTTCTCTGGAAACAGATCCACCTCTCAAGGCCACCAAACCAAGGCTGTTGGGGGATGCAATAAAAGGGATCTGTCTTGCCTGGGCCAGGCCGTAAAACATCTGGGTTATGCAGGAAAATTAATTTCCTATTGTATGCAGCAGTGGATTTTGAGATAAACTCCAGCAAAGGTTTTTCAAAAAGGATCTTGTTGCCCAGCACTCCTTCACCATGAATGCACATTAACTCTAACTCCTCTGAAGGAGATGGAGCCTCGACTGTCCCTCTGCACCTTCACAGCGTCAATGCCCAAAACAGGAACAAGTGAGCTGTGGAATCCACATTGATGACATCTGCCAAAAGTCTCAGTATAGATCCCCCTCCACTATCCCATAAGAACACACGAGAGCTGCCCTTCCCAAGCCTCTGTCTCCATGGGAGAAATGAGGGTGATCACCAGCTGAACCATCTCAGAACTCCGTCAGTATCAGAAGAATGAGCAATGAAATGGAATTTTGTAAAACAAAGGTCACTGCAAGCTGGGTCTTTCAAGAAGCTCTACAACAAAGAAATACCAAAAGGATTTTCTGATGCATTATGCTGCCCCAAATTCTCAGTGTTGAATCCCCACCTTTCCTCTGGCTCGGGAACCCTGGGAACAAAGCACCAGCCATTTTTTGCTTAAGTCATTCTCCTCTTTGGCAGGGTCCCCTGATCTCATTTAGAGCTGTTCCTATGCTCAGTGTGCAGCCAGAGTAAGCACCAGAGCCTCAGGCAGAGAACCCCACAGCATCACTGAAACACTTCTGGCCATCGACTGCCACCTCGTACGTGACTGAAACATCTGATCAGGATAACCCTGGCCCTCCAGATCCAGGTTCTACTTTTGGAAATCATCCCAAAACAGAACTTGGGGAATTGGGGAAAGATGAAAACAAGCTGAATTTGCATTCCAGAATGAGTATCAAGCCTGGAATAACCAAACCCTCACAGCACACTACAAGTACCCTGCTGGATGGCACCCAGACCTACCAAAGGACAATATGGGAGCACTGGGCAAGAGAGATCTCCAGGAACACCCCAGGGGGGTGGTCACAGACTGAATTCTCAAGACTCCAGAGACTTGGTGGCCCTGAGCTGGCAAGAAGCTATTGGGACTGTCTTCACTGCAGTTTGAAAGCCCAGTTGTGCATGACTGCACCTCTCTGCTGACACGGTGTAACCCAGCTGTGGTACCTGCCTGTATCAACACCCAGCACAGGAACAGGCAGCAGGTGTGACAGGACAGTGACAGGACCCAAACTCCTCCTGCCTGCCTGTTCTCAGCCCAGAATAAGTGTTCAAGGCCCAGCTGGATGAGGCTTGGAGCAACCTGGTGTGGTAGAAGGTGTCCCTGCCCAAGACAAGGGCTGGAACATGATGAACTCTAAGGTTCCTTCCAACCCAAACCATTCTGGGGTTCTATGGTAAGGAGCTTTAACTCTCATATTGTACTGATATGACACCTGGCACCACCTCAGCTGCCCCCTCCTACCACCCTTCTGTGACAGGGTCACTGCTGTGCAGAAGAGATCTGCTGACTGGCACCAGACAAGGCTGATCTGTGCTTCCACAGGGTGTAACCATAGGGGGCAAGTGCCAGCAGACAAACTGAGCTCCTGCCAGGAGCAGCAGAGGGCTCTGAGGACAGGTGACAACAGCTGCACACATCACCCCTTCCCTGAGGAGTCCATGTGGCCCCAAAACAACTGCTGTCCAAAATGGAGTTGGGCAGAATCCCTTCCAATGCCATCCAAGGAAAGCTCGGGAAATCATCAGTGGGATGCATAAGCAGGCAGGAAACAAGCTGACAGAGCTGATGCAGGGTAGAAAACTCAAGAAACTCTGATGGGCCAAAACAAGGACTAAAGTAGCAGCTGGACAGTTCTCCACGTCCATCCACCTGAGAGCATTACCATCGTGTTCCCTGCCAGGAACTCATCCCTATCCCTAGCTCCAGAATGTGGAACAACACTTACCTCTTCTCCCCTGCTGGCTTATGCTTAGTCTGCTGCAGGGAAGGTAATTATCCCACCCAGAACAACCAGGAGGGATATCCAACAAAACAGATGGCAGAAGCAAAATGGACCCTTCAGCTGTACCCTGTTGCTCTTCAAATCCTGAACCTCACGGTGCACAGAGCTCCTCCTACACCCCCATCCACACTTTTCTCTTTCTTTCCCAAAGAATCCATTCCCTGCTCCACCTCTACAGGAAAAATGGTTCTCACTATTTCCAGCAGCTTCTTTTGGGAACCCTGTCTGTTCTAAATCAACCCTCACACAGGCTGAGTACAGGCTCTGAACATCCTCTGCTGCTCTCCAGCCCTGCACCATCCTCTCCCTCCTCGCCCCAATTTATGGAAATCCAGCAAGATGCAGCCTCTTTATGCCCAGCCTGAGCCCTCCCAAGCCAAGTGATGGTGCCTGCCTCACTGATCCCTGAGGAAGCAGCAAGATCAGGCAGGAGAGTCCTACAGCCCCCAGACAGACACTCACGTGGGGAGAGTCTTTAGCAGGTTCTCACGTAGCTCCAAAGTCACCAGGTTTGCCAAACTGCAAGAGAAAAGGGAGCAAGAAAGCCAGGTTCACTGGACAGGGCTTCAGGGATACAAGGAGCTGCTCATCTCCCTTCCCTTGGAACCACCCCTCCTGTCCTGTGCAATGCAGGAATGTGCACACATGGATGGAGATGGGGCAACAGAACACGGATGTGAATGGCTCTGGTGGACATGAGTGCTTGCTGCAGTCACAAGGAACAACACCATGCCCACACTCAGGACAAGGAACACGCTGTCACAGCAGGACTGTCTGCCCAAAAAGGTCAAATCCCTCACGTGTGGAAAGGCAAACCCCACGGGAGAGGCACTGTACCCCAGGAGGCCACTGGCCAGTGGCATAGATCTGAATCAAACCCCACCAGGCAGCCCACAGCTGCTTGGAAAGGGACAAACGGGCACTCAGAACACAGGGAAAGACAGGATTTGAGAAGATCAATCCTTGCTGTGCCACAAACCACAGCAGGAGAAGCAGCTGGGACCAGGACAGGAACCTCTGTAGGAAGGTCTTTTACCAAACCAAGGCTCAGAGGTGCTCACACAGCACTGTCAGCACCAGGGTAAAGCTGCACCTGGCTCGTCCCTCCAGATCCTGCCACTGTCCCCATCCCACCAGCATGGTGTCCCCACCCCAGCCCCCTCCCTGCTGCCAGGACAGGGCCATACTCACTTCCCAATGTCAGTGGGGAGGCTCTGCAGGGACACATCGTTCAAGGCCAAGTGGCCCAGGCTTCGCAGCTGGGTGAAGCCCTCAGGAAGCCTGTGAGAACATGAACAAAACTCCATTAATCCTGTGTACAAAGTACAGAATCCCCCAAAATACTGAATCCCACCACAGCCAATCTCATCCCAAGTGACATCACCATGTGGAAAAGAGAACAGGAACCATCACCAACCCTGGCTGCTGATCCAGGACAAGTTCTGCTTCCAAGTCCACGAAACCTCCTTGCACCAGACATTACCTGTCCAGGTTTGCAAACTCAGCTCTGCAGCACTTGAGCACAAACCCCAGACTAAACCATGCCATGGGATCATTGACACTCGAAGAAAAGAGGGCTCCCAAGCATTCCAAATGCCCAGCAAAGGATATCTCTGCAGATGACACTGCAGCATTCCCCAGGACCAGGCACCATCACAACAGACCCGAGGTGTGACAGAAAAGGGAAAAACCCTGAAAGAGGAAATTCCTTTGCTTCCACAGGCAGCTTGTAGAGCCCCCTTACCACCCACCCCCCAAACTCATCTGAGCCCTGAGCCAGAAAAAGCTCTGACCAAGAACCTGGTGCAGAAGTGCTGGTCATTCCTGTGGTACAGGGATTGTCCCCAACAGGGAAGCTTCTCCCACTCCAGCAGTGCCAGGGAGCAGGAGAGGGAGCAGAGTTAAATGTGCCTCAAACCTGGACAGCACCTGCCCTGAGCACAAAGGGACATGGACACCTGGGACCACACTGGCACCTGCAGGGACCCTGGCAGCAAGACAACAGTGCCTGAAAACATCCCTCTCCAAGGCAGGGGAGCCACTCTGAATTCCAACTTTATGCATTAAAAGCTCCAGAGACAGAGTACGGAAAGATAAGTCAGAGATTCCTACTTGGGCACAGCTCTGGGCACTGAGGAAAGAGGGAAACAACCAAACACTGGGTTCAAAGCATGGCTGTCCTCAGTTCTGAATAACAGAGGGGTGGAAAAGGGGGTAAGAGGGGGCAAAAAGGGCTGAGAGTGGGGCCCAAAAGGGGCTCTGGGGTGCAGAGGATGACGTGCAGGCTTTTTCTCCTCTGCAGCACAAGCCCAAATCCATTCTGGTTTGTGACCAGTGCAAAGGGAGCAACAGCAAGAGGACAGGAGTCCTCCCTGCTGGCACCAGTACAACAACAGCTCACCACTGGCAGCCACAGGCCCCGAGGATGGAGCACACACCAAGGGTTCCACCTGCCAGGAGTGCAGACACCTGCAGCTTTGCAAGAGGCAGCGCAATCCCAGGCCTTGGCTTCACAGGGAGACAATTAACAAGATGAAGACCACAGAAAGCCAGGGAGAATGTGCAATTTCAGTTCTCCTTCTCAGCCTTCCTACCTGGAGAGAGGATTCCCACTGAAGTCTGCGATTTCCAGGGATTTGCAAAACTTGATGCTTTCAGGAATTTCTGGAATGTCTGAAAAAAAAAACAGGTGAAAGAACAAAAGAGGTTTGAGAACACGGGCCAGCAGGCAGTGGTGACAGTGAGACACGGTAACACAAGCCCAGTGTCCCAGCTGAGGAGCCCTGAGGGATGGCTCCACAGGGAAGGCACTGCTGCTCCTGAGTGTTCCCTGGGAGCACTGCAGGCCTTGGGCAGCTGCTCCTGCCCAGCTCTGGCCTCACCATTGCGGGAGATGTCCAGCTCCACCAGCTGCATGAAGTTGGCCACCTCGGGGGGAAGCCTCTGGATCTCATTGTCGCTCAGGCCCAGCTTGCGCAGGTTCAGGAGCCTGAAGAAAGGCTGTGACAGGAGTGACACAACTGGGTCAGCAGCAGCTCTGGGGAAACCCATCTCCTCACTGCAGCCTGAGCATCCCCCCCGAGACACCTGCCTGTCCCCAGCACCCCCACCCCAGTACAGATCAGGATCCCCACCAAGGATGTGGCTAGAAGAAAAAAAGGCATAAATGAGTTTAGGTGGATCATTCATTCAGCCTCTGCCACCCCGCTGCTCTCCTCCCTCCTGCACAGCATACAAACTCGACATTCCCTGTTTCCTACAACAACAGTTCACCTCAGGCTCTGAAGTCCAGCACCATGGGGAAGTTTTCTAAAGCAGCTTGCAGCAAACAGAGTTTGTGAGGCAGGTCCAGAAGAGCCAACAAAGGCGAAACACAAGGAGACTAACAGCCCAAAGAGCTGTCCCTGCTGCTGCACACACCTGCTGTACAGGATGTTTGGTCAGGACACCATCAGGGACAGCATTTGTACCCCTGGTGCCAGGTGGGAAAGGCACAGGTGAGCTGTCAGTACAGCCCCAAGTAACACAGAACTAGAGAAGGCATGAAAATTCTTTTCTAGAAACACCACAGCCTCAGGAATGGCGACTGGAAGGGCCCTCATAACACTTGACTTTTTCACACACCCCTTGGGGCTCCCAGAAGTCCATCAACTGCAAATGGCAAATTCCAGGATCCACCAATCATTCCTCCAAGACACCACCAGCCCCAGTGAGTTTACTAAACACAATGTACTGTAATTATCAACTGACCACATGCTGCAGCTGATTCTAACCATTGCCAGAGGTCAGGTCCTGGACAGGATGGGAACCAGGGCTGGGGTGTTTGCTGCATTTCCTGGATCGTTTCAGAGTGCTGGCAATAACAAACAACAATGTGGGGCCACTGCAGAAAACACTGGGAAGTGACTGAGAACAAACTGAGGTCCGTGCAGTGACAGGCACGGGACATTTCTAAATTACATCACCTGTGTTTGTCCTGGGCAGAGGCAGGGAGGAGCTCACAGCAGCACTGGGATCATTCACAGGCAAAGTCAGTCAAATCCTGCAGCGCACACTGCGAGGGATCAAAGCACAGTGAGCTCTGAACCTCCCTCCTCTGCCTTTCCAGGCATCCACCTGCACAAGAGCTGCTGGGACAGAGCTCCCCAGAAACACCTGCAGGGTACCCTCAGCTGTGGGGCAGCTTCAGGACCCCCTGAGCTGCAAGCAGAGCACAGAGCAGATGAAAAGGGGGAGCAAACGTAACCCTGTGAAGATGCAGAGAGCACAGCAGAGCTGCTCAGCCCTCCTGCAGTGACAGCCACCAGGCCTGGTGGTGTAACTGGAGGAGTTTGTGCACTGATCCAAGCCTCTGCAGCTCCCAGGTCCCAGTCAGGACACACTGCTGGGCACCAGTGTGTGTCTGAGGGGCACCAAAGCACAGCACAGCCCCTGCTGCCCTGGGGCTGGCTGCCTTCCACAGCACTCTGCACATGGGAAGGGATCAGGGATGAACTGCACTGGGAGGAAATTCACACTTCTGGTGTCCTAAAGGACCATCATAATTGTGTAAGGAGTAAATAAATTTAAAAAATAGCCCCTCTCACCACTGGCCATCACCAGCTCTGTTTAACTCTGTTTATCTAATGCAGAGCAGCTCGGTGAAAAGGAAGTGGGTGAAAGTCTAAATGACAACAAAGGTTCAGGGGAGCAGGAGTTTAGAGACTTGATTTGCTATTGTTTCCTAGAACCTTCTCCTAATTTTAGAATGCAAGGAAATTCCAGGCAAGACATCGTGCTGACCTGCCAGAGTCTGCACACTGGAAAATAACCACAGGGACTGAACATCCACAGCCCAGGCTGCAGCACTCCTGCCTAAGGGCACAGGTAGCCTCACAACACACATCCACACTTTTAAATGACATTAGAGCAAACGGGAATAAACCCAGGATGTGTGTGGTGCAGCAGCTCCCAGCTGCTTCTTTTTTTCTTCAAAAGAAAATGGAAAGGTTTCTAAACCCCCCAGCTCTGCCAGGGCTGGGCACAGTCCATGTGCAGAACTGCAGGAGGACACGAGTGCTACATCCCACTTGGCACAATCACTCACTCTGGACCTGAATAAAATATTTAGATGTGACAAAAAGCAAAACCGGCCAACAGCCATCAGTGGTAGCCAGAAAAAACAAATGTGAGAATTACAGTGTTTTCATGCCTGAATTCAGGTTCTATATTTGCCAAAAAAAGAAGGCAGGAGGATGTGACCAAGAGCTGCAAATGCTGTCTCTAACATGAATTTCCATGTCATTTCCAGCTCAGTATTCTGTGAGCTGAGGGCTTCAGCTCAGCCCAACAACCCAGAGCAAAGGCTGCACAGGAGAATCACTTGTGACACTTGAAAATGAGAACAAATTGATTTAAAAATTATTTCTGGAACTAAGAGTGAAACCTTGATTACACCTCTCTGGAGACTGGCAATTATCCCTTTTGCTAATCAAAGTTTACCCCAATCCCCAGAGCTCACAAAGCAAACCCCTGGATCTGGCACCACACCAAACATCTCCAATAAAGAGAAACTCCCCCAACTCCAACATTTTCTGCTTTATAAAACAAAACACCACCAAATCTGCCCAACCCAGATCCCTCAGTGTACAAACTGGACTCAGAGCAGATTAAAAACAGAAGTTTGAAGAAGACAAAAAGGTAAGCCCAATCTCTCCCTGTTTTCTGGAAGCCCACAAGAACCAGCACAGAAATATTCCAGCACACAGGAATCCAGAATCAGCACTTGGGAATCCAGCAGCTCAGAGTCTGATGGAAATTATCACTAACAAAAAAAACCCCCTAAAGATTAGGGGGTACCAACATAATAGCAGTGGGGTGTGACTGGGGGTAAAAACCTTTGCAAAGCAGGGTGCAGTACAAAGATATTCTCTGTTGAAGCATGGGAGTATTCACAGGGGAGATAAGGCAGAAAACAGCTACAAAACTGTCCTGCAATTAAAATTCAGGGACATAAACTCTTACACTGCCCAGAGCAGAGCAGCCACAGGGCAGCCAACTGGAAATATATTAAACAGATATTAATTAGGGACAGGTATAAAGAGTTTGTAAAGAACCATATGCCAAAAGATAGGAAATGCTCCACAAAATTACAGCATTGCAAAAAAAGGCAGAAAACTGAAATCCAGGCTCTGCTGCAGGTTTTCAGATGTAACATCCTCCCTCAGCAGCCCCTTGAGAGTCAAATGCAGGCAAACACGTTCAAGGGTTTTTTGTCAAGTTCCGAAACAAAATTCAGTTACTTCAATCTTTAAAAAAGACAAAGAAAGGCAACCTAGACCCATGGATTTTTCAGTCAAAAGGGACTGAAACATAATCTGCTACAATATCCTTCCAATCCTTTGTGTATCACAGGCCTTTATCACAGATCCATGAGATAATTCATGCTGGGAGATCTCCAGTCCAACCTCCTGCTCAAGAGAGGATCAGGATGAGGCTGGAGCAGGCTGCTCAGGCCTTTGGTCAAACCTTCAACCATGGGGGATGGCCCAAAACTCCTCTGCGCCCCTGGCTCCACCAAATAATTACCCTCACAGGGGAGGCTCTTAGCTCCAGTGGTTCACAGGCCTCTGCAGAAACCAAAAAAACCCCTCAAACATCTCTCATTGCTGCTGCCAGTCAAACACTGAGTGTGGCCAATGTCACCCATGGGACAGAACCAGCAGAATTTGGGGAGTCCCTCGTGAGCCAAACCCTGCTCAGTGACACCCCACAATCACTACACATCCACAAGTCACACAGCTTCCCTCTTCAAACCTGTCTCTTCCTTTTTGCAGCCTGTCCTGGTCACACAGTGGCTTTTTTTGCCCCTTTAACTGGAGAATGGAAACATCTGGTACTGGGTTTTCAGTGCTGAACTCTGCTTTGACTGAAGTTATGTGATGGCAGTTTTGGGATACCCAACCACAGAAAGGTTTGGGTAGAAAGGGACCTTCAAACTCACCCAGTGCCATCCCTGCCACGGGCAGGGACATTTTCCACTGTCCCAGGCTGCTCCCAGCCCTGTCCAACCTGGCCTTGGACACCTCCAGGGATCCAGGGGCAGCCCCAGCTGCTCTGGGCACCCTGTGCCAGGGCCTGCACACCCTCCCAGGGAAGGATTCCTTCCCGAAATCCCATCCAGCCCTGCCCTGTGGCAGTGGGAAGCCATTCCCCTTGTGCTGCCACTCCAAGCCCTTGAGCAAAGTCCCCCTCCAGCTGTCCTGGAGCCCCTGTAGGTATTGAAAGCCTGCACTAAGATCTCCCCAGAACCTTCTCTTCTTCCAGCTGAACAATCCCAAGTCTCTCAGCCTTTCATCACTGGAGAGGTGCTCCAGCCCTCTAATCATCTCTGTGGCCTCCTCTGGACTCGTTCCAACTGGCTGATCTATGCAGGAGTGAGAAAGGATGAAAGCCCCACGCAAATATTAGCGAGCCTCCTGATTCAGAGCACTTCACCTGGCAGCAGTTTATGAAAGAAAAATACCCATTGGTCACAGCAGGATGACACTGTGACAGCCAAACCTGTCCCCAAAGTGAGCCCTCCCAAGTGAGAGCCTGCAGCAGCCGAGCAGAGCCAGCCTGGCCCTGCAGTGCCCACCCCGGGTGTGAGGTCAGTCCTGCCCCAGGACATTCCCACCCGCACACCCTGCTGGCACCCCAGGTTACCCAGAGAAACAGTAACAGGCTCAGCCGGTTCAGGGAACCAGACACACCGGTAGCAGCAGACACAGGCTCCCCTGGCAGATCCACCTTGGGCTCCAGCCCAGTGGCACACCTGGGCACTGGGGAGCCCCAGGCACCCACCCTGGGCACGGCTCGCCCTGCCTACACGAGGGTGCCCAACACCCACTGGCACAGCTTTCCAGCCAGCAAGAGGCACGAGCACGGAAGTCCCTGACCCTGGGGAGCTCAGGAATCACGAGGTGTGCCTGTACTTCAGCCAGGTCAGGGCACGGCTCCAGGCCCACAGGGAAACAGAGTGATCCCAGAAGGAAGGAGATGCCCACCTGACCCAGGAAACAGCTTCTGCCCTCACAATCCCAATGTGTCATGATGGTCACCAGCAGCACGGATGGGTGGCACTGCAGGAGGCACTGGCCAACGTTAGGAGAAGGAGATGACTGTCACTGCTGAGCAGGGACAACAGGACCCCTGCACCCCTTCCCCATCCACTGCACAGGGAAACTGTCCTGCTCCAAACCTGTCTGCAGCAGCCACCTCCTGCCGTGTCCAAGAGAACTGTCCCTGTCCTCACAGCCTGGAGCAGCACCAGGCAGGCACCAGGACAGAGCTGCCAGGCACGTCCAGAGAGCAGGGGATGTTCTGGAGAGCCAACAGCTTCAAACCTGCACAGGTGCAGGTGGATGAGGGACAGACTGCCAGGTACAGCAGCTCACTCCAAGGGGCAACTGCATCACACAGATCCAGGAGATCTATGGAGGGGTGAGGGTGGAAGGGACAGAGGCAGGACCAGCAGAACCATGGAAGGATTGAGGCAGGTCCATGGAAGGGTGAGGGTGGAAGGGACAGAGGCAGGACCAGCAGAACCATGGAAGGGTTAAGGGTTAAGGAAGGGACCTTAAGGACTAGCTGTTAAGATCAGGTAGTCCAACCTCTACTCAGAGAAAGGTCAGCTACAGCACCTTACCCAGGGCAGTGTGTGCATACACAGCCATGTTTTGTGATGTGCACACAGCAGTTACACATAAGGATACACACAGCAGAGGCACATGTGACATGTATGCACACAGCAGAATCTCAAAGGGCCTTCAAAGCCCATTCTGTGTCTTTAAGGAGCCATCTGGAGCAGACTCTGTCCCCTCTCTGCAATGACCAAGCCTTCAAGTCATGTTTCTCCAGCTGATGTGACATGTCTGTGTCCACGTCTATGCAGCTCCCAGCAATAGTGCTGAGGCTGCAGCAGAGCCCAGGACAAGAACAAAGGGTTGCTGGAGCTGTTAGGTGATCTGAGAGAACCAGTGTCCAGTGATGCCAGGAATTCAGACACCACCCCCATGTCTCCCTCCTGCTGCTGCATGATGCTTGGCAGAGCCTTGGTCCGCCCCCCACTCACTTATTCAGTCAGACCAAGAGGTGGAAAATGAAAAAAAGGAGAAAGGACAATGGATAAAAGGCTCAGGACAAACCCTCTGAGCCACCACTCAGCTATGCTGTTTCCCAGAAACGGCAAAATCCCAAGGGCAGGCCTGGAAAGCCAACATTTCCCCAGGCAGGATTAGGGACAGGGAGGCAGCCTGGCTCAGGGGCTGGCAGTGCTGGGTCACCACAGCCACCCCCATGCTGGTACAGTGGGCTGCTGGAGCTGGTCCTGCTGCTCAGGCAGGACAGGGGAACGGGCTGCAGTCCTGGAACAGCCTGGGCAGACTGGTGAGGGACACAGCTCCAGCAGAGCCACTGAGCTGCCCTGTCCCACTGCTGCTGTCTGGGCCTGCAGCAAGCACAGAGCCCTGTGTCCATCCACGGGAATGCAGGGGCAGACAAAGCATTGGCTACCACCGCGGAGATGCATCCTCTCAGGCTTTGGAACCTTTCTATGGTTTGGCACCACAATTTATTCTGCTGGAGATCAGGAACAGGGTCTACATCACAACAGGGACTTGGCTCTGGAACGGGACAGAGACTTTCTGCTTCTGTAGTCAAAACCACCATGGTGTTCCCAGCCCTGCTGCCCAACCAGCAGGGCTCAGACACCTCCTCATCCTCAAAAACAACCTGTGACAACCCAGGCTGCCCCAAGGCACTAGCCCTGAGCCAGCAGTACTGGTAGAAGGTGATTTTCTTCAGGGACCAAGCACCCCAGCAGTGCCTGCTGTGACAACTCCTCCAACACGAGCTAAGGGGCACCAAGGCAGAGGTTTTGCCAACCCTTCCAACCCTGGAAGTGCCCATGCAAAGGTCCTCCTCAGTCTCCTCACCTCTCGTTTCTCTTCAGAGAATTTCAAGTCCACCTGTCCAGCCCTGCTAGAACAGTCCCTGCCTCCAGCAGGACAGCACATGTTTAATTAAAGGCAGGATCAGACGGTGCAGCAGGAAAATAATTACAATTCTCCTTGTGATTCATGAGCAAGAGGGCCTGCTTCCCCTGCCACCATGGGCTGGGCTCCTAGGTCAGTTCTGTGTTTGTCTCCAGGCCGGATGAATGTGTGGGACCCTGTGCTGCAGGCAGAAGTTCTCTGTCCATCCTGCTGTCAGCAGCACAACACAGCAGCTCTTCAAATGCTGGCAGCAAAACCAGCTCATGTATTTGAGCCTTGTTTCATTTCCATTTTCCTGGTTAAACATGGGATTGACATCCTGAGACCTGCCCCTGGAGTAAGCAGGGATGGCTGGATGCTCCACAGCCAGGCACTGGGACACCCACAGGTGAAGAGACCTGGGGCCCCTCCTTTCCCAGGTGTGCTGAGAGATCTGCAGCACCTGTGCCAGTGGCATTGTCTCTGGGGAAATCCAGCCTGGGACAGAGTCAGGAGGAGCTGGAGGCAGCAACAACTGCAAAGCAAAACACGCAGGAGCTGATCAGCTCTAAGGTTAAACCTGGCACTTCCAAGGGGCCGTGCTCAAAGCCAGCATGGCACAGGTGAGGCCACAGAAGCAGAAAGATCCCACAGGCAGGACACCAGAGGCTGCACAGCTCCCTCAGCAGAGCAGGACTCACTCCCAGCACAGCCCAGTGCCTCCAGGTAGCACCAAACCCAAGGGACACCTTTCCCTACAGAGGGAAACCAGGAAGGCAATGCTTATTCCCAGAACAGCTTAATCCAAAAAGAATCACCAAAATCTGATGAGGATAACTGAGTTAACATGAGTAGAGGTCAAACAAGCCATCACACTGCTGAGAGCTGGGAACATCCATTTGGAGCTCCAGCAGAGCAGAGCAGCCATGACCCAGCCCCAGGGGCCACCCTGGTGCCACAGGGAGGGCACCACAGCCACCACCCAGGTGCCATTTACCTGGCACTTGGTCTGACCCGCCTCAGCAGGTGAGGGACAACACCTCAGGCAGTGGATACAGACCACCAGCCCCCTCCAGATCCTCCCAGCTGTCTCCCACTCCACCAGTGTTTCCTTCTCCACTCCTCACAGTGTTTGCCAGATCCTGAACTAGCTCCAGGCCAGTGAACCTGTCCAGCCACAGGTCAGCAGCACCTGAAAGGTGGCAATTGAGACGAGTCCCAAAAAGACACTGCTGACACACCAAGCATGTCAGGTGTGCAGGGAGGGGAGAGGGAGGAGGAGAGGGAGGAGGAGAGGGAGGAGGAGAGGGAGGAGGAGAGGGAGGAGGAGAGGACACTCCCTGCCTGCCCACGGCAGGAGAGGCACAGAGGGTCCTGAGCAGGGCAGGGGCACCCAAAGGAGTGGCCCCTCATGCTGGGCACACGCTGGAGCCAGGAGGAGAGCAGCTCCTGCTCCCTGCCAGCCGGACACAGCCTCCCTCCCCATGCAGACCGGCGGATTTCCGACTATTTAACCCCGTATCGAGCCCTGAGGAATGCATTGCAAATATATAAAAGTACTTAAGTGTTGGGGATACATTCCAGCAAAGACAAAGCGAGCTGTCTGGGAGCCAAAGGCTCAGCAGCTGCTGCCTCTCAGGCACTGCAGCAGGACTGAGGAATGCTGTCCCCATCAGAGGGGCCAGGGCAGCAACTGCCCCCTGCACACAGCCAGGAGCAGGCAGGAATCTCTGCCCCAGGTGAAACAACAAACCAACCCAGGCCCCAGCAGGGCAATCCCGAGCCAGAATTAAATCAAGACACCACAATTAGCACTCCACAGCTGCCAGGGCCGGGGATGTGATCGATGCTCTCCCACTGACCTTTGACACGAGGCAGCAGCAGACTGTGGCTGTGTGAAGAGAGGGGCCCCGACCACAATGCCAGCACTCACAGCCTCCAGCCTGCTCTGTGCAGTGGGACGGGGCAAGTGGGAAGGAGCACAACTCCCTGTGGCAGCCACAGGGCATCCAGGGGCATTTTCCACTGAAATACTGGAATATATGAAATAATCACGGTACTTAGGTTTAGTTGAGAAAATGGTGTTCAGTCAAAGGTAGGACTGGATCTTGAAGATCTTTTCCAGCCCCAATGATTCTGTGACTCTACTGCAAAAGCATTAATCTGCAGAGATCTGCAGAGATCTTTACACGGGAGAGCATCCTGGGTACAGGAGGAGCAGCCAAACCCAGCACCCCACAGGTGATACCAAATGACCTCTGCCCTTTCTGATTTGCTCTGGCATTTAGATCATTCCAGCCAGGCCCTTCCCTGGCATACCAGCACCTCAGGAATCCCCTCCTCCCACTCTGCCAAGAGACACTGTCTACTTCTAAACCATCCTCTCAGCAAAGAAGGGTCAACTTGCAATTACAAAAAGTAATTGACTGATCTGTAATGCCACAGCTATTGGCAAAGGGAAAAATGCCAAAAGTTGTATTATACAATAACCTGTTGCAATTGTTTCCAATCAGATTGTGTTCTCCTGAGGCAGAAATCCTAAGTACGTTTATCCAACGGAAACATCTCCAGCACAGTGAGGCACCACAAAACAACCAAAAAAACCCAACAAACCAGGTCTAAGCCTGAAATTAGGAATTCCAAGACATGGCAACGAGGCCAAGCCAAATAACTGGTGCAAAGTGGGAGACTCAGTGGCAGTCTGTACCCTTGGGGTGCAGGAAAGCACATCTGGGGGACTGGAGAAGTCTTGAGGAAGAGTTAAATATCCCTGTGCAGGACAGACCCAAACATCTCCTCTGAGCAAAGTGCTGCAGCAGCTCCTGGGGAACAGCTCAGACACACAGCAGCAAATGCCCTGAAGCAGGAATGGCACACGGAGTCAGAGCACACAGAGATGCTGTGATGCCACATCCCCCTGCTCAGCACACAGCACCCCTTCCCTCAGCACTGCCTCAGCCAAGCTCCTGCCAGGGAGATGGCACACGGGGCTCCAAAATGCAGCAGACAAACACAACGGGTCAGGGGAGAGCTGAGGAGGTTAACCCAGCCCTGCCTCTGCCTCCAGGCATCAATGAACTAATCCTTCCTGGCAGATACTCGGCAGCAGCCAAAGGGAACCACAGGCACCTGAGAGGAGCAGGCAGGGCCCCTGCAAGGCCACAGGCTCAGGGACAGCATCGGGAGCACCAGCAAGGGCTGGGAAACTGCCACAGGCCACCAGAATGAGCACCAGGAGCAGCCCTGACCCACCCTGGCAGCCCCAAACCCTCCGACAGGGCAGGAGCTCAATCACCCACCTGAGACATTCACAGAGATTTCCAACAACCCAGCAAAGACTGAGCAGCTGCTTCCACCTCCCTGCAGGTACCAAACCAGTGCCAAGGCAGGGCTGGTGAGAGGCACAGCCATTCCAACCCTGGCCACCTGAACTTCCATGAACTTTTTACTCTCTACTGCCCAGCTGCCTCTGCACCTGCTACTCCACACACCTGGACCTCCTCCAAGACCCGAGCTGGTGGGGAGACACACAGGCTGGGCAGCACACCCACACCTGTCCCACACAGAGCTGAACACACCTCGGTGCTCAGAGCACTGGATATTAACACTCACTTCCCTGTCACGGACCCCAAGTGTAAAATCCACCTGCTTTCCTGTCCCCTCTTTGTACACCCAAGAATTGTACGTCCAAGAGTTTTGTCAGCTCTTTTCTCCACGACCGACCTTGGTTTTGGCTGCTGCCACCCCAGCACAGATCCTACACCTCTGCTGTCACCAGGGGAGGATGCAGGGGAGATGGTCTGCACTTATTCTAACTTCTGGGCAGCAGCAATCCAGAATATACAGCTTTTGGAGAGACAAACACACATCCAGCAGTCCCATTAACCCACAGGGCTCCTGAGCTCCTGCAAAGCACGGAGCACCATGCCAGCTCTGCACACAAGTCTCACAACCAGCAAGTGAAACCAGTCTGCTGGCTGGTTTTGTTAAACAAATGCAGCTGCAGCTTTGACACAGCCTGGGATGGAAAGAACCACATCCAGAGCAAGAGGAGGTGCCCATCAAGCCTTGGCAGGCTCCAAGGCTGGCTCCACACAGTGAGCCACGGAGGATTCCCGGCTCCCTGACATTCTCAGGGAAGGGCTAGTAGTACACAGAGATTAGAAGGAGAAGCTTTACTCTTCCATGGAAGTCAATAAACCCCAAGATCCTCCTTACAGCCCTCAGATGCCAGGAAATTAAAAGCTGCTCTTAATTAGCTTTGCGAGGCCCCATTTTGCTTTGGGAAAGTGACAGCCATGGCCTGGAGCTTCACCCAGGTTTTAGCAGTGGGACCCTGGACACGGGACAGGGATGCTCTCCCCCCCGGCCACAGCAGCCAAACAGGAGCCAAACACCCAGCCAGTTCCAAAGGGCCTCGCCAGGATGCAAACATCAACAAGCCCAAACAGGGAAGGACCTGCCCTGGACAGAAATGGGCTCCTCTCCCCAGTGTCCGTCTCCCACAGTTTCCAGTGCAGCTGGGTGTCAGCGAGCAGAGTGTTTTCTGCACTGGGCTCAGTTTGTCATGGGAGCTGCAGTGAGGAAAAAGCAAAGCAGAGGAACTGCAGCCCCTACATGAGAAATGCCTGGGGCTTCCCTCTTCAGCACCACCACTGCTAAAACCCTTGGCACCAGAGCCAGCCCTCGGGTTTCCCCTCTGCACAGCCCACAGCCTCAGACTCCTCCAGCAGGTGTCCAGCAGCCCGTCCCTGTGCACACTCATGCTGACACACCAGAGCTCTGAGGTCTCCTCCCTCTGCACAGACTTGCTCAGGATTTCAGTTCCTACACAGCTCCACCCTCTTGTCCTCCTACACCAGGTCCTTCCAGCTCTGCTCCACCCAGGTCTCCTCCAAGCTCCCTTTTGCCTCCCCACACTCCAAACTGGAGCACTCCTCGTAAAGCCTCTGGGCTGTGACCAGCTCCGAGTGCTCCAAATTCCACACTGTGTTCATTCCTTCCTGGTGAGACCCGTGCTTCTCAAGTGCCCACGGAGTGGCCTGGATGTCTTAGGTGTTATGCCACAGCGATTTAGGCAGCTGTACTCCCAAAACCCACGCCACCAAAGCAGGACCTGCTCTCCACCCTGCTCCTGCAGAAATCCTGCAGCTACCACTCTCTGCAAGACACGTGTAGCAGAAATCAATATGGAACAAGTCATCTCCACCTCTGGAATTCAGACACCATTGTGGAAAGCACAGGTAACTTACCAAAGAGAATTTATCATTTCCCATTAAATCATGTGGTATCACCCTGGCAGCAAATCCCTGCTATGGGGCAGCAGATGCTCCCACACAGACTTAATCCATCCCTTCAAAATGCCCAAGCAGAACCATCCTAAGGGGAAATTCAGGCTCAAAACAGGCAAGTTCCCACACGGGACAGGTGACAAAGAAGCAAGAGCAGACAGAAGAGGACCTGGTACTGCAGGATGGAGAGAAACACAGGCTGACTTCTGCAGCTGGGAAGGGAGAAGTGAGGAAAGCACAGCAGTGCTGCTCAGCAATCCCCAGAGATGGGCAGAGCATCCCATCGGATCTGGAGCAGAGCAGCAGCACAAAGAGCACTGGAAATTCTGCAGAGGAAAATGGTGCCACAGAAAGAGCAAGAGATCCCATGTTTCTGGAACAGGTGAAATAAGGACACAGAAAAGCCTGTCTGAAACACCCAGCTGGTGCTGCATAAAAAAGCCCTCAGAAGTGGAACCATATAAATTCACGAATTCCAAGAGAGTTGTCTGACCTTTCCGAAAGCCAGCTCTCCAATCCTTCCACCTCAGAAATCCCCTCCACAGGGAAGTCTTCCCTAAAAACCCTGCTTGAGCCCTCAAACACAAACTTGCTGCCCAAGGCTGTGCATTCTCCCTCATTCCCACTTTTCTGACAGATCTTCACAGGCACATCTGTGTCCTTCAGACCTTCTCCCACGGAATGGGCACGTGCAGCCCCGTTCTGTGAAACAAGCACGCTGCCCTTTCTCTGCCTTCCCTATGGAAAGCACAAACACTCCTCCCAGGGTCTCTTTCCCAAAAAAGCCTTGTTTCCATGAAGGAAAACATCCCCCTGACACAACCAGAGCCTTCCCACCACCATCCTTCAGGTACAGAGTGTACCTAAAGCCAGTGTTCCCACCTTCCCTCTTCCTGCTGGAAGGGCAGGTGATTTTCAATTTTCATCACCACTCATACTACACACATTCCCACTCCTGCCTTAGGTATGTGCCCCTACCAACAGGAATATCCCCCAAAAACACCCTTCCTGCAGAGACCTGTGTGCCTGGGACCAAAGGCACCTTGGCACAGCTCAGGGAAGCACTGTGAACACAAACCTTCAAGACACACATTGGGACAAACCTAAGGTGGATCAAGCCTGCTTCCTTGTTCCACCAACTGCAGATCTCCTCCTCCTCCTCCTCCTCCCCTGCCTCTGGACCAACCATGGCACCAGCCACAGGAACCTGGAGGGGCTGGAAAGGGGAGAGACAGAGGGATTCTGATTTCTCTGCCCAACGTGTCCCCAAGGCTCAGCACCTCTGGTACCCCCAGACTCCCTCCCTGGCTGTTCTCAGGAGCAGCAGCACTCCCGGCTGCTCTGCTTGTCCCCCTTCTTGTCCACAGCAGCAGGCACCTGGGGTTCACCTGCCTGGTGGGGGCACTTAGCTTGGTCTGGGGATGGGCTGACACCTGGCATGGACAGAGAAAGCCCTTGGCAGCTCCAGACAGGAGAAGGAAGAGTGTGAGTGCAGCAAGTCCAAAGCCAAACTTCCTCCAAGCCTCTCCCAGGAGAGTGCAAACACACAATGGTGTCTCTGCAGATCTTCAGTTTTGGTTGTTTTCTCCTTCATGAACTGCTCCACCTCTCTCCTGAGCTCATGTTAACTCACAGCACTGTTATGGCATGTGCCAAGTGGTTCCACTGCTCCGTTAAACTACATTTTCCATGAAAAATGATTTAATTTCTCTGAACTCAGCCCTTTTTGGTTTCACTGCGAGCAGTGGCAGTGGTCAGTTGCTCCCTGTCCACTCCTCGGGCCAGCATTACACTCTAGGCCTCTGCCATCGGATGGGGAATGGTTTCTACATTTCAACACCTTTCCCAGACAGACAGAGACATCCTGAAAGCTTCACCTCCCTTGTGCAAAAGCTGTTATACACTGGCTCTGGTCACACCCTTTGCTGCTCTCCATCCTGTCCCTCTCCTGATTAACTCCATCTCCTCAGACCAGGATCTCACTGCTCTCTTCTAACAATCCTTTCCAGAGGACTCCAAAAGGGGAACTCGCACACCAGAGAGGAGCTTGTGAGCCCAGGACAGGTCATGGCAAGAACTCTGATGCTCTGAGCCCAGCAAATGCCACAGCTCCACGAACCAGAAGCTTTTTGGGTGACTCAGGAAGGCACTAAAGGCACGCACACAGCAGCTGCCATCACAGCTGGGATTGCATCCACACGATCACAGGCTGTGTAAAAAGTCGGTACAAAATCTACATTTCTAATCCAAAGATGCTCTTCCAAGCTCACAATCCCCAGTCTGTCCCAGTTCCAAGGGGTTCAGTGCAGCACGAGGCCAGGCTGTGAGTGCTCAGCAGGATGCAGGAAGCTGAGAGCACAGGGACCAGCAGGTTCTCCCCAGGTGTGTCGCAATCAGCCTCCTCTGCAGACAGGCTTACACCCATTCCCACAGCCCAGCCTGCCCATAACACACATTTTCCAGTAGTTTGGGAAATCTCCCCGCCTGAAGTACAACAAGATGCTGAGCTACCTGAGAGAAGAGCTGAGAGTATCACACTGGTGTCCCCACACCTGAACAACCTCACAGCTGGATCCCACAGGCATTCAGGAATGTCAGCGGGGTTCAGGAAGAGACAAGCAGGAAAGACAAACAGATCCCAAAAATACCAGAGCAAGAACTGCTGCTTCCAGATGAGACTGTTCAGGGGCAGATGTGCCAACTGTATGTTCTAACAAAACTGAACCAAACTACTTTGACCTGAATCAAAACCAAGTTTCTGGTTTGTAAGGGTTGTTTTTTTTTTATCTAGATTTGATGACAAATTAAAATAACATATCAGTATTCAATAAAAACCTTGAAAGGTAATGATCTACTTCCCAATTTCCTCAATAAACACACAACTCAGTCTATATTCCCTGAAGACCATCTCTCCAAACACACAGCAGTCAAACACCTTCTCTCTCTGGCACAGGCAGAACTTAAATAACTTTTTAAAAATCATACCGTTTCCAAAGAGGATACACAACAAAACTTTCTCTGGAGTATCCCACAGCCCAGTCCTGTCCCAAGAGGCAGGTTCAAATTCCCATCTGCAGGGTGCCAGGCAGGATGGGAACATCATGGCTTGAGTTCCTGCTGGATGGGACCTCAGGACCCAAACGTGAGAGCTCACCCCATCCCAACACCCTGCCCTGCCAAAGCAAACCCTCGGGAGGCACGAGATGCTGGGCCAAGCTGCAGCAGAGCACACCTCCAGTCCTTTGCTTCTGCAGGGATTCACGGTGCCACGGAACAGCATCATGGGCTCATCCTGGTGCTGCTCCCTGTGTGCAGAGCTCTGCAGCTGAGCAGAATGGAAATGGAGGTTTCAAGTGCAGGATGGAGCCCCAGATCACGGAATGATTTGGGATGAAAGGACATTAAAGACCATCCAGTCCCCCTTCCACAGGCAGGGACAGCTTCCACTCTCTCAAGCTGCTCCAAGCCCTGTCCAACCTCGACTTGGACACTTCCAGGAATGAGGCAGCCACGGTTTCTCTGGGCAACCTGAGCCAGGGCCTCACCACCCCATACGAAATATTTTTTTCCCCAAAAACCCCTTAAACCCTGTCCTCTGGCAGTAGGAAGCCATTCCTCCAGGCCCTTGTCCCAAGTCCCTCTCCAGCTCTCCTGGAGTCCCTTTGGGCACTGCAAGGGGCTCTAAGGTCTCCCAGAACTTCTCTTCTTGAGCCCAAACACCCCCAGCCTATCTTCACGGCAGAGATGCTCCATCTCTCGGAGCATCTCCGCAACCCTACGACCAGAACTATAACGCAGCTCCGCTTTTAATTAACCTACTCGCCAATTTTTTTTGCAGTTTACTGATTAAACCAGTTTTTAAATTCACGCTGCACTCTGCTTGTCGCGTCACTACATGTGCTGTCCACGGACTGATGACATCGGGTCAAGCCCTGCTCCGCTACCGCCCACCGTGCTTGCGGCTCTCTAACGCCGGTTCTGCCCTCGCCTACGACCCGGGGCCGTCACTATACACCCCTCAGCAAACACGACCCCGGGGCTGCCCCTCACAACTCGACCCTTGGCCGGTCCCCTCAGCACCGACCCTGGGCCGCTCCCCTCATCAACAAAAACACAATGCATCCGAACCGCTCCATGGGCTGCGCCGCGCCCGCTCAGCACCGACACCGGGGCTGGCCCCCTCAGCACCGACCCGGAGGCCGTCCCCTCAGCACCGGCACCCGGGGCGGTGCCGGATCCCCTCAGCAAGAAAGCGCGAACCCACATACTAGGTATGCCCCTCAGAGCAACACCGGGGGGGGGGGGGGGGGGGGACCCGGGCCGGTCCCACATCAGCGAACCGACTCCTGGGCTGCCCCTCACACCCGACCCGGGCTGCCCTCAGCCACCGACCCGGGCGTCCCCTGCCAGCACCGACCCGGGTGCCGGGTCCCCATCAGCAACGACGCCGGGGCCGTCCCCTCATCACCGACCCGGGGGCTGCCCCATTCAGCACCGACCGCGGGGCCGGTCCCCTCTAGCACCGTCGCGTGGCCTCCTCAGCACCTGACCCGGGCCGGTCCCTCAGCACCGACCCGGTGGGTCCGGTCCCCCTCTCAACCGACTCCGGGTCTGCCCCTCAGAGTCAGCCGTCTCCGGGGCCGGTCCCCCATAGCACGAGCCAGCGGGCGGGCCGGGGTCAGCCCCGGCAGGGCCTGAGCCGAGTGGCGGGAGCCTGAGGCGGGCGGCTCCGCTCCGGGGCTCACCTTGGGCAGCTCGCGGAGCTGGTTGGCGTGTCCAGCACCAGCAGCTTCTTCTAGAGCGGCGGCTTCGCGGTATAGATCTCACTCGGGCCCATTGCCTGACAGCGAGGCAGTTCCTTTAGCCAGCTAGTACCACTACTACTCAAACGTGCCGGTTGCAGCGACCAGAGCGGCGGCATGCAGCGCAGCATCAGCGCCGGGATCAGCCCGGGACAGGCAGGCCGGGCCGGGCCGGGGACTGCGGAGCGCCTGTATGTGCGGGGGCCGAAGGGCCGTGCCGTGCTAGAAGCCGAATCACAGGCTCCCGCTCGCCAGCGCCCCCGCTCTCCGCTCACCCATCAAATCTCCACAATAGGGGCACCTGCAGCCTGGCTCCCAGGGGGGGGGGCCCTCCCGGCCTCCCGGGCCCGCCGCCCTCCCCCGCGGGGTACACACCTGGGAACGGAGGCGCTGGGAAATGGAGGAGGCGGCTAAATCCGCCCAAGACAAGCCCCCGGCCTCCCGAGTACCCGGGGCCGAAAGGGGGGGCTGGATCGGGGAGGGAATCGGGGGCGGCGAGCGGGGGCGGGATCGGGAGAGGGATGACCGGGTGCGGGGAAGCGGGGGGGGGCGGGGCGGGGCGGCAACAAGCCATCCGGACATCCTACTAGCACAGGGAAGCCCCAAAATGGGAACAGAAGCGGGGAGTCTCTACG
>JAGMWU010000034.1:0-23515 GCA_018697195.1 Certhia americana
CAGAGCAAGTATCTCTGTATACTGTACTCTTAATGATGCTTCAATTTCAGATTTGGAAATATCTGTCCCTTCCTTGTTTTGGATAAATTGTTAAAGTATCCATGAGTAAAAGAGCAAAAAATCCTGCTCAAGTCCAGAAGCTCTCCTTAACTGTGTGCCTAAACTGTTTCATTGCCTTTGACTCATAGAGGGAGAGAAGAGGACGTGAACACAGAGAAGGCTTGTTTGGGCCTTTGTAGGTCAGTTCTACCTGCAAATCAGCTGGCAACCAAGAGGCTTCCTTCAGCCAAACAGTGCATCTCATCTGGCTCCAGAGCAATGACATCAGTGAGGCATCAGTGCTCACCCACTGTAAACACGTGGGTGGAAAGGGATTTTCATACGCAGCTGGTGCTCTGAGGAGACTTATGCTTCGGGGTGCTCAGAGGATGAGTAGCTCAACATCCTGTTCACATCTTGGATCCCAGTTTTAAAGATACCCAGTGTGTTTCCTGCTTCCCTGCAGGGAGGAGACAAGAGGCAGTGAACCACTGATTAATGTGGTGACTCAGCACGCAGCGGATGGACTTGTCCCACACACTAATCAGCATCAGCAAGGACAGCAGCTGCTGCAGAACAGGGACACCAAACACAGGAAAGCACCTAAGAAATGCCCTAGGACATGTCAGCCCTTGAGCCAGCTGGAAATATGAGTTCACATAAGAGCTCCACCACTTCCCTGGAGATGGGAATTTTGTCAATTATTGTGAAATGTCAGTGTGACTTCACCTTCAGCACATATTTGGATAGCATGCTGCTGGGGTGTTCTGGTTCACCTGGTGGTGAAATAGCTAGCATTTATAAAAATGGACAAAACCCTATGGATTGTCATGGGTTCTCCCTTGCATGAGAACGTGGCCGTGGGCAATGAGCCCAAGGTAGTTCCAGGATGGCTTCAAGCTCAGGTGCCTGGTTCTGCCTCTCACTGCACAGTACATGAAAAAGACCTGCTGCCTTTTCATTTTACAGTCACCAGTCTGAAATTTTTTTATTGCAAGGACTACACCTGTTTTTCAAACTCTCTTAGCACTTCAATCTTTTTCTTATAACTTGTCATCATTATTTTTTGCCAGGACATTTGCCATATGACTGGTGGTTTAGGTTTCATTAGACAAAAGCTGGAATGCCCACAGGGCTGGAGAGAAGCTGACCTGTTTATTGACTTTCATTTTATTGTCTGCTGCTTGGTCCCAATTTGGAAAAAAAAAAAAGATATCAAAGATCAATTGGAGAAACATAGTGCTGGTTAGAAAGAACTATTCTTTTCTGTCACCTTTGAGAGTCTGTGACAGTGAGCAAAAGCAAATTTTTAAGCAGTAAAAACATTGAAACAGAAACCTTCCTTTTCATATTTCACTAGTTTGAAAATACATAGTGTTGTGGAGAATGATGGTATTCAATATCAATACAAAATTGATTTTGGGTTTAAATTTCTCTCTCTTCATGTTAATCCTTTTTTTTTTTTTTTTTTTTTTTTTTTTTAATAAATGTCAACCTTTTTCATTTCTGCTTAGAATTAAATTAATAAGAAATAAACAAAGGAATCCCCACGGGCACTTTTGTCTCCCCATGGATGTTACAATTTCAATTTAAGCTAAGATCATTTCCCATAGGCTTCATATACATAAATTTCCATAGGAGAGGCAGATAGGTAAACATTTCACTCTGTGCAGGGTCATTCAGGCTATCAGTAGGCTGCAGGTTTTTCAGTGTCCTTTTTGACTCCTGCCTGATGCATTTCAAGCATGTCCACATTATTTGTTGTCAGCACATGTATTCTGCTTTCTTTTCATTAAGTTTCTTTGAATTGGAACATTATTTTGATGTTTCTTCATCACTTGAATTATAAGCAAACATCTTTGCTGACTTGTTTCACTGAAATACAATGGTTCACAAGATCTGGTAGTTAATAAAAAAAGGAACTAAGATTGTTGTTTTAAAAAACACATTCAGAGTTATAACTTGATTGCATCCTGTTTTAGTTCTGCCATGAGTGTGGATGAAGAGTGACTTTTTGTCCTGCTCCTTCCCCACCACCAGAACAGACTATCATGTAGCTTTTTGTATTTTCTTCGTTCCGTCTTTTGAAGAAGGGGAAGGACTTTTTATCAGCCCCTTTTTTTTTAATATTCCAAGTCAAAACTTGCTGTCTAGATTACTTTTGTTTTATGCATGCAACTGTGGTTAAAAAGGAATGGTAGATCTGATATACAGTTCAGTTTTGCAACAGCCTGACACTGTGTTCTTTGCTCATCCTAGTCCTTCCATTCTTTTTAGGGGGATTTGTATACACTTAGCAATTTACATTCCCTGGCTTTTAAAACATAAACTCATTTTTTAAAGTTTACCAATTAATTATATGGTTAAGCAAGACTCTGTCAACTAGAAAATTATATTTCTTACTGCAAAAATGCGAACCAACAATGGATTCACGTAATTCTGGAAATTAATGCAAGTTGAACAACACTGTGAAAAGGTTATTTTGGAAACCATATTCCAGCATATACTCTTTTCCTGCATTTGGGAATTTTTTTTTTCCCTATGTATTCCTGAGTTGCCATCTCCTGATTCAAAGTTTACTAAATTTGATTACACATATCATAGATCAGACCCTTAATTTTTCCTGGCTGAAAGAATATTATGATTAAACAAATAAAGGTTTAAACTCAAAATCTAGTATATGCTGTTTAAAAACTGTCTAAAGCAGAATTAAAACAGAACACAACAAAAACCAAGGGAGCAATTGTCCATTTTTTGAAAGTTTAAGTTGCTTGTATTGCTTTAATTCCAAACTCAGACAGAGGAAACTTAACTTAGAACACTTTTTCTTAAGGAGTGCAAGTCAAATCCTTAATGCTAATATAGGAGGGTTTTTTTGTATTTAATTTGACTTACATTTTGTTATCGCTTGGCTCGCTGCCTCAGGAGTCTGAGCCAAAGCTGTTATACTGTAATATCCATGAGGTTCAGTTTTCTCTTTCACCTGCAATACTGTACTCTCAGTGTAATGCTAATGTGACTCCTGCAGTATAACAAAGAACCCATAATGACAGCAGCAGAGGGGCCTGAATGTCATTTACACCTATTTGCTACATCCAAGGTCAGCAAGAATGCACCTGCAAAACACTCACACTGCACCCAGACTGGCTACAGGAAAAAAGTCTACTGAGATGAGGTTATTTTGAATAACAGATTTTTTTTTTTTCTTTTAAACTCCTGAAGGTCTTTGTGCAGAAGTTCATAATGAGTTATTCAAGGTAAGCATGTGCATTTCTGAAGAAACAATGCAGGAGACTGCTTTTAAAACAATGCTAAAGAATCAGAAAAAAAAATTCTGAGGATGCACTTAGCATATTTATAAATACATTTCCAGACACATTGTTTCCTCGTAGCATATTTCATACTCTGCCTGTTGATGGAGAATTAAACTACCAATTACTTTGGAACTGCTGTAGCAGAAGCAGGAAGAGTGATCACTGCCTTCATTGCAAAGGGTGCAGCAAGTTCTTAGAGTTGTGAAAGTAATGAAAAGCAAAGCATGGTCTTCTGATGCAGAACTTTATTATAGTATGCTGAAAACGATCATAAATAAGTTTTAAAAATTGATACATTACATCCCTTTCCTTTCATTCTCTGTACCAGTCCTGACCAACAGAAACAACAAAGACACAACCAGCTTCAAACACAACAGTTTTGATAACAGTTGAGCAATAAAAGAATGAATCCCCACAGCAAAATGCGGGGCAGGGGCAGATGTTTGTGCCTTCTTGTTGCAGTAATGGGACCTGTGCATAAGGTAAAGCTTGTCTAAGCCAAGGGATATGCACCAAAGCCATGCAGATACCACAGGCAGGATCACCCCAGGCCCTCATGCTGCTGGGGCAGCAGCCAGGCACCATCTCCAGAGCCCCTGCTGGAGTTTCCTGTACTGCTGCAGCCCTCCATCACCTCACTGATCAAAGATGTCACCTGTCCTCTGTCACTGCTTAAGGGTTAAACTGGTGGCCTTTGGCAACCCGTGGTGCCTCATCTGGAACAGACCACGTGGTTCCCACATGCACAGCTCTGTCCATCACTGTTTTCTGGACCTGCATCTGTCTCAACTCACAAATGGCTGGAAATGAGGAGACCTTTTGGATTAGTTTGTACAGGTTTGGGCTGGGAAAGAGTTAATTCTTTTCAGCCAGTATGGGGCTGTGGCAGCCTTGTGCTAGAAACAGTAGTGACTATACAGAGGTGATTTTGGTAGGGCCTGCAACAACAAAAAGTCAAGGCCTTTTCTGCTTCTTGCACCGCCCGGTCACACCCAGGACAGCTGACCCCAACTGACCAAAGGTACAATCCTGACCATGTGCAGTCATGCTCAGCATATAAAGTTGGGAGGAGAGGGAAAAAGGGGGAATGTTGGTGTTTGTCTTTCAAGTCACTGTTACATGTGATGGAGCCCAGCTGTCCTGGGGATGGTTGAACACCTACCTGTCCTTGGGAAGTGTGAATGAGTTCCTTCTTTTGCTTTGCTTGTGCATGTAGCTTTTGCTTGCCCTGATAAACTGTCTTTACCTCAATCCACAAGTTTTCTCACTTTTACTCTTCCTGTACTCTCCCCTATGCCACCAAGGGGAGTAAGGGAGCTCATGTGTGTGGTTTATTTGCCAGCCGGGGTTAAACCATGGCAGAATCACAAGGGAATGTGGTATCTCCAAGGATACAAAGACTGGAAGGGGAGCAGTTGACATCTTCCTGTCTGCTGGAGCTCCAGAAGAAAGGCTGGTGTGTCTAGACAAAGATTTCAAAATTTAGATCTAGCCTGAGGTAATAACTACATCTGAGAAATAATTTATAGTCAGAAAAGTTACGATAGGAAGGCTTTACTAATAGTGTACACTGCTTCTGAAAGGAGAGGTCCCACAGCAAGGGATGAAATTTTCACCTGTCATTTGGCTAAGCAGAGCTAAGCAGTGGCATCTGGGTGTCAGCATTACCACCATCTAGTGACTCCCCAAAATACTGCACCCCTGTCTACCTCCAGCTTCTGCTCTCCCCACTGCTGCGGTGGGGCCAAATTAGCATGGCTTCAGGAGCTCAATGCCTGCCTGAGAGAGAGCAAATCCCTTTGAAATTAGAAGTGAGGTGGGTTTTAGGCAGTGCTCTGCTAATATTTCAGTGCACTACATTTTGACTTTCAATAGGAACATTTAATGTCAACTTCAGAGCAAATATTCATATATTCAAGCCTTAAGGTGGTTTCAGAGTACAAGCAACACTAAATGGTAACAGATATTTCCCAGATCTTTCCATTTCTCTGTGGACTACAGCAGAAACATTCAGACGGAGGCAAATCTTGTCTAATCTGAAGATAAAGATTCATGAAATGTAATCTGGAGTACATAGATTACAATATGGTACTAGTTTAAATTTGTAATGTTAATATTTTAAAATATTCTTCTATTCCCAGTCCAAAGAAAATTCCCAGTAGGCAGTTTAATGTTGGTATTTTCAGGTAATATATAAAGACTGGCAAAAATTTGAATACATTTGTATACAACTAAGAAGAGTATTGCTTTTGGGACTACTTTCATATTTTACATACAATGAAAATGACTACATGAACTTTTAGTGATCATGGACTGCCTAGTTTTCCATGAGTATCACTCAATTCATTATCCATCACTGCCTTGTTTGGAACTAGCACAGATTTGAGGAAGAATTCCTGGCTGGAAATACAATCTTCAGAGAATTTGTTTTGATTAACACTCTGATAAAATATTTAGAAAAGAACATAACTGATGATGTAGCTTAAATGAAACCCTTAGTTATGCTGCGTTTGTCACCTGCCTCAAGTGGCTTCTCTGTATGATTATGCTTCACCACAATCTGTTTCAGGTGCCAGCAGCTGGCGTATCCATCCTAAATCTGAGTTTCTTTTCATTGCTGTACCTCTACTGCTCTATTTATACAGTCATAAGACTATTATCTGGAGACTGGACACTGCCTTGCCAAATTGAATAAGGTTTTAGTCAAACTCAGGCATACCTCTGCTGATGGAAGTGCAGCTGAAATGTCCTCTTTGTTGCACATCATGTTTTCCTGAAAATTTGGGTTTTGTTTGTATCAATTACTGACTGTCCTCTTGTACCCATTTATACCCAAGACTTTACATAAATAAGTTCACTATTTATCCATGTTTTTATCATAAAATAAGCTTATATTTGTGGCTTCTGGTTTCACTTCCATCAGGGTACAATCCTGCTGCTGGATTTGCATTTAGTGATGCCAGCAAGTGCTGTAGTGCATGGCTCAGTCTGGGCTTGTAAATAATCCAAGAGCTTTAAAGAGCTTGGCCTGGTTAAATTATCCTAAAGGAAAATGATGGCTGTATGGTCTTAGAGGGAGATGGGGGTGCTGAGAGTGCTTTCCTTTGATGAGGGAAGGTGTGCTACCAAGAGCCTTTGGAAAGAAACAGCTGGCTTTGCCACAGCTGAGAGTCTGAGACAAGGTGTCCTCTGGAAAGTGCACTGCAGACAAAGGAAATTTATAGACTCAGTGCAGACAAGCAATAAGATTTAAGAGCGTGTAATACACAGAACAATAAACTAGAGCTGTATTTACATCCATCATCTGAAATATTTAGCACAGCCTAAATTGCATATATAAATGTATATACAATCAGGTGCAGTCATTTAGACGTATTCTTGATTAAGGACTTAGATGCATTTACTGATCTCCCATGAATGCCTTTTCCTGGTTTTGGCATGGACCTTTTGTATGTCTTCTAGTCTCAAAGAGTCCTGCTGGTCTATCTGCCTTTGTGCAATAGGAATATTTTGTTGGTTCTCATGAGTGGAGGATTCACTTTAATCTTGTATTCCCCAGGAAACTGCTGGGCTTTATGAAGTGAGTCTCTGTATCCTTCCATTACATCTTCTGGCTTAGTGCTGGTAGCACTGGAAGTCAGATAGTTCCCAGTCTTAATATCTACACGATCAATTTAAGATTCAGGCATGGTTTGAAAGCAGGCACTAGTGGGATATTGTATCTGCAATTTAGAGTTGTAAATATTTTATCTGCTTTAATGCATACACACATCTTGTACATTCATGACTAATCTGCAAAATGGGGCTGGTTTTTAGGCAATGACTGTGGTAAGTTTGAATAGTTTTACCTGTTCAAATATCTTTTTGGATATTAAAATATTATGTGCACTAAATATCAACTAATATTTATCCTGGTGCCATTTTCTGTGTTGCTAACCTTTGTGACTATGATGTGCTGCTACATATTTCTGTTATTTCTGTTTCATGCATCACTGTGTGTCCACTGCACCATTCCTTCTGTGACCCCAAGTCCTCCACATTGAGCCTCAGATCTTTACATTTCCAACAAGCCAGTTCTTTTTCAGACATTCATCTGTGTTTTGTATCTCCACATACTTCCCCCACCTCTTTGTTTTCATATTCACTTTCTGCTCACTTTCAGAATAGATTTTTTTTCTTAGTCTACACTATCACTCTGAAAAACATTGTCTTTTGTTTAGGCTTGGATTTTCAGTTGTGTTCTACATGTTTTAACAGGGCCATATTTAAATCCATTGCATTTGAACCTTGATTTATTTTGAATTCAATGTTCATGATTGACTCAAACTTCCAAGCACTTGTCTTCTGTGAACAATATTTCACATACATCAATAAAAGCACACACCTGACCTTGAAACTTTAATTATCTCCTGAAGTATTTTGTAGTGGCGCTCAAATATTACAGTCTTACAGACTCCTTTGAAAAGTTTTTAAACACTGGGATTACCTTTGGGATGACAAGAAGATACAGCCATAGAATGGTCTGGGTTGGAAGGAATCTAAGAGATCATTTCATTCCAAACCCAACACTATGGCCTGTATTAAGCCTATCAACAACACACCATCGTTAAAAGGCCTGCGATGGTATGTGACCAGCTTTTTATTTCCTCTTCAGCTAATATACACATGTAAATAGCTTTCCATACTTCAACAAAGATTAACCAGAACCATTTGTCCTCTTCACTTTTGAATCCAGAAGTCTCTTACAGTTTCACTCTTAAAACATCCAGAACCTCTCCTCTTCAGAGGGAAAGGCTGAATTCCCAGAGTCCTTCATTTTCAAATCCATCTCTCCTGTGGAGGGTGGTACTTCCAGCATCATACACAGGTGTGCTCCCTGTCAGGGTTTGTTTTGTTTGAACAGGAGTACTTGTCCTAAACACCCACCCCGAGCAATTGAGGAAGAAGGGTAGAAGTGCTCAGAACCAAAGCTTTCTGATGGTATCTCATTTAGTTTCCTGGTGGACATGAGTAGCTCGTGTAACTTAGAAGAAATCTATAAGTGGAGAAATGTTGTAATGAAATTCTTGATGGGCAGGAAAAAGGGAGTGGAACAAGACAGATGGGAAAATATGCTATGAAATCACCACAGAGGCCCAGACAGTCACAGACAGTAAAACAAGTTTTCCCTTAAAAGAAAATAAAAAAGTGAGCATGGCTAGTTGGGGTTGTGGTGGCAGCAGCAAATCATTCTTGTTAGAATACAACAGCTTTTGGTCTACTTCAATAATGAATCAAGACTGTATGAGCACTAAATATTTAAATTAATGACTGTGGAACCTCCACATGCAAAAAAGAATGGCAACACATTATAATGCCCTCATCCTTTCCTTGGAGACATCCAGTTGTGATTTGAAATTGAGGTGAGAGAACCTTTGAGCATGTTCTCTTTGTCAGCTTCCAAGTTCAGGTAGGTGTTTATTGTTATTCTTTGCACCTTCTTGGAAGTAATAAAATGCAGGCTGGAAATTCAGCACAACGTTACATCTCCTAAAACCCACAAGGAAAAGAAACCTCTGAATGTTTCATTACATTTTTTTATTTTATATTTTATAAGATGCTGCAAGGTATGAAAAAAAAATCATAAGTAAAGGTTTAAGAATGGGAGAAGAAGGTGTAGCATACCTGAAATTAAAAGTAAGAAAAAATGTAGTGCCATTCATTACTGAAAAGAAAAAAATTTAAAAATCCATTTAAATTATTAGTTGGGAAAATACAAACAGCAATTATATTAGATATTTAATGGATAAAAGCAGCAATGACATATTTACTGTGCAGACATTTGAGGGAAAGAGCTGGAACTGATAGCTGGCTAGAGTAAAAAGTGGTCTTGTTAAAGGACAGCTATGAGGTATGAGAGCTATCCCTTGCCACATTCTGAGGGGCTCTTTTGTACCTTATCTTGGCTGCATATCTAATCTCTTCACAGTTCTCTGTGTACACACATTCATTTATAAGGAGCAAAAGTAAAGAATAAGAAGTATCTTTTCCTTCTCAGAAAACACACAAAGATTGATGAGCACAATAATTCCTTGACTTAATCTGTCTTTCCTGAATTTCCACATAGTTTTACTCCGTTTGCCTGCCCTTGACTGTGGAATAGAGGCTCCAAAGGCCAGCAGGAGCAGCCCTTCTGGCAGTGCAGGGTTGCTGACATGCACACTACAGGAGCTGAGGAGCCAGCCAGCATCTCTCCCTGCAGGGACTGAGTTTGGGCCGTGGCTGCAGTGGGTGGAAGAAGAAACTCCTCTGTCTGTGCCAGGCCCACAGCAGAAAGGGGGCCCAAGCTGCTGCTCCCAACACTAGAGACACCAAAATAGGACCACTACTACTGAAGGTGTTAAGTGCCAGCAACACAGTAATGCCTCTGTCAAAAAAATCAATGTCCAAATGTGCTTTTCCAAGCTTAATAATCTGAGCTATTTCTCTGCACTGAGACACATGCACCAAGGCACAGAGAAAACTGTCCTGTGCAGCCACACAGTACCTTTCCCAGCCTCAGGCTCAGCCTGGTTGGCTCATCTCAGTACAGCTGTCTCCAGTCCAGCAGAAAATGCACTAAAAGGGGGCTTTTCACAGTAGGAATGTCTTACATCTAACTGTCTTTAATATAAATCCATTTTTTATCATGTGTTTTCTTAACACTGTGGCAGACTTGGAAATGACCAGAAGGAGCGTTCCACAGGGGCTTTCTCACCTCTGACCCACCGAATGGAGCTGCTCCACTTACACGAGAGTGGGACAACTTCTCAGAAGTGCTTAAGGATGCAGAAACGTTGCCAGGGATAAAGAAACAGGAATCTGTGGCATGTTCTCTGGTCAGTGACTGTCCCCAGGGGAAGGAGAAACGAGCACCAGTGTGAGGAGCAGTCGCGGCACTGCAAGTGAGATACAAATTCATACTCCAGCTTCTCCTTGGAACCTACTGGTGGTCTCAGGGAGCACAAGTCCAGTGTGAAAACTTGATTTCCCTGCTAGGAAACATAATTTTGAAGGCATTAACATTTCTCAGGCATTGTTGGTGATAGCATGTTTGTGATCTTTCTAATCCCAAGTGTTGCAGGCTGAGCAAGCAGGAACACAGCTCTGAGTGGGAGGCTGCAATGAAGAGAAGGGGAGGGGGCTATATCTTCCTCTGCTCTTCAGCAAATCCATTTTTGTAATAACATGAATATCGTGATTAATAATAATAGCAGCTTATGACTGATTTGAAAAATTGCATTTGTAGAAAATTAATGTTTCCAAGTTGCTCCGAGGAATGAAGATTTAAGAGGAGGAAAAATATGCACGGAACTGAATTTGAAAGTATTTACAAATGTAATACTGCCAGTAATTAGGATGACTTGAGTATTTGAGTATTCTGTCCTTGTAGTACTGTACTCCCCTCTTCTGCTCTGCTCGGAAGACTAACATTTTCTATCTTTGGCTAGGAAAATTTAGAAATTTATATATGATGAATATGACATACTCATTATAGGGTGCCAATTGAAAAGGAACCAAATATGAAAATCTGTTGTGCATATCAGTATAACCACACCAAATCTCTTATTAATGCCTCTGTGATGAAGAACTTTTCCTAGAGGTTTTCTTTAACTACCTTCATGCAATTTGAGAATTACAAAATTGCAGACAGAAAAGATAAGGACATGGCAACACTTTTGCAAAATGAGCGTTTACAAGAGAAGTCTTTTCTCCTTTTCACTCAATAACTTTAAACAGGGGAATGATCAATACTCTGGAGCCACCAAATCCTGCCTGACAAATGATGTCTTAATGTTTGATCAAGTTCAAGGCATTAACAGTATCAGACAGCATAATTTCTGCTTTCTTGAAAAACAATGGAGCTCATTTAGAAATTGGAAGTCCCTGGAGAATGCCACAGGAGTGCAGACTATTAATTACCCTGTTCTATTGTTATCTTTTGTTCAGAACTGTTGTGCTCCTGAGGTCCTGTGGAATCTCTCTCCCCTGCAAGGTGACGGGTTTTGATTAAGCATCATTTCATACAGTTCATTAACAATGTATCTTAAAATGAGCTTTTGATTGAACATTTTTATTGGGCATTTAATATAATTTATGGTTTCTGTTGAAATTTTACATACAACATTTGCCAAGCCAGTTATTATATATTTTTCATTAAACAATGGTGTTTTACCTCTTCTGAAAGGTTCTATTTTTTTTGAGCAGAAGTACTGATTATATAAAAATTGATTATGAATGCAGTAAATCATGAAAATAGCCCTCCTGACCATATTTTATTCCAGTGGAGCTATAGCACACAGGTGTACAAGCAGTCCATTTGCAGGCATTGTCATTTTGGACTGCCAATATCAAAGCCAACATTTAATCTTAGTTTTCCTATCTAGAATGGTTGCACTCCAGTAAATCTGCCTGCTTTTATAAGAAGATATAACCTGAAGCGAACGAATTCTTCTCATTAAGCTTCATCCAGTAACTTAGAGACATTTTAACAAATGTAAGAGTAGCATAAAAGAAGATGTTTTGTCACTCACCAGCTATAAAAAGATTGCAAATATTCTTAGATAGTGGTTAGCAGCTAGGCTAAGCACCTAAATGTAAATACAGGGTAAATTATCTTTCAAAAGTTTCACCAGTAAGTTCAGGTTTTTGCCTCCAGCAATCTGGGGGACACTGAAATCTGAGGAGTCAGGACTGTGAGTACTTAGACAAAATAACTTTGCCTTTGTAGAACAGCCCCATCAGGAACAAACTACACAGTGAATGCTGAGTAGATTTTAGCTCAGCCAGATAGATGCATATCTATACCTTTTCAGACAGAGAAGACTGTTTCAGATGGGAATCCTGATGGAAAATGTTTGGGGTTTTTTTGGGGTTTTGTTTTTTTAAAACCTGGGAATCTATTTTCATTGACAGTTTGCAAGATTAAATAAAAAAAAAAATCTTATATCACTGAAATGGCAGGTTGGGGAGGGAGTGTGCACAAACATTATAGTTAGAAACAAACCATTAGCTGGAATTTGTGCCCAGGGAAATTATTGGAATTATTTACATGCACATGTGAATACAGAGGGAAGCACTCCAACACTGACTGACTGTTACCATAGTGTATGAGCCTGTTGGGAGGAAATAAGTTAAGTTTATATTTAAATACTCAAAGAAAAATCCAGCAGAAACTTTTCCTGAGATTTAAGACTGTTCAGACAAAATCTCCCATATTTTTGTCTTTTTCCTGGACTCATGGATATGCAGCTTTCAGAAGGATGGAAATATTAGAATACTCAGTGCTCTGTTTCCTTGACCTACTAAAAATCAGAAAGCACCAGAATTTTTCAGGAAGTTCTGGTATAAATATTTCTAACTTAATTGGGAGTTCAGATCATTTGGGATTTAGATGCCTGTCCATACCAAACCATTTTTTAAGAAATATGCGCCCCAGCCATAGCACTCAAATTCAAATTGATGTCTCTGCTAGAAGGGAGGGAGGATTTGGACCCAAAGTGTCCTCTTGGGGTTCTCTCAACAGAGGGGTCAGTTGTAATATTTGGAGCTGGACCCTTGATTTATTTCAAATGGACACTGTATTTCCCCTGCTCATTTTAGGATAGGATCCCACCTCTGATGCTGTGGATGCTTCCCATCAGAAATGACCATAACTAAAAGCTGATAATTTCTAGGGCAGCCTCAGTTCTCCACTTTGTCTGTGGTTAGAGTAACAGCTGCTGCTCACTCTGGGACTGCTCATGTAGTCTTGCTCTTGAACCTGGTGACCCACACTGTGCCCTTCAGTCAACCTGGCTAAATTTCAGAGAGGTCTTCAGAAAAATGACCTTTTCTCACTGACTGGCAGCATTATGCTATCTTTAAGTCAACTTCTTTTCCCAGAACTTCAGGCTTAAAAGGGTCACTGTGATACTGAAACATATTTTTTGTGATTTCCTTTTCCACTGGTAATACTCTTAATACTACTGTAATTGACAGAAATGTGGAAATATGTACACTTATTCTAGGTTTTTAGTGCTGTGTATTTGATAGCACTTTACATTTCAATTTTCCTCTAATTAAATAGTGCAATCAGCTTTTCCTGTTCATTTCAGACGATACACTACATTAAAAAAAAAAAAAAATAGAGAGAGATGAAATCATTTAAAAATAGGAAAACATAACTCCTGGAAAACTACTATATTTCAAACTGACAGTGCTCTTCCTTCCTCAGCCTTCCATTAATAGATACAATAGATACATATATTCTGTGGAACTCTTCTTTGCCTGCTTTTCTGTATGTGATCTATCATAAATTCAACCGTGTTTCCTATTCCACTCACATCTTTGCTTACAGTGGTTTATTTGTCATTTCACCCATAAACACTTGTGCCTTGGTTCCAGGGGCTGCGAATTATTTCCTTCACATGCATATTTTTCCTGAGTGGTTAGGAAAACCACTGTGAGCCAACCACTGCCTTAATCTCATTTAAATAAGCTTATTTATCATGTTTCGAATGGAGATGATAATACCAAGATAAGAACATTTCATAGCTGATCAGTGGAATCATCTTCTTTTGTAACCTTTACCTCTCCTAATTCTGCCTTCTTCCAGTGATGTTTTGCCCTCCTGTGACACTTTAGGACAGGGTCTACATATTCACATGTGTTCTTTAAAGTGACCAGGACAATTTTCACCAGAACAAAAGCAATAAGTAAGAGTTGATCAGTGCTTGCACCCTTAATTCTGACTATGTCAGCAAATTTCTGTGTTTAAAAAATGGCTGTGTCTTACAAAGAAATAAATTCAACGGGCAGGTTCCCCTGACTAGAAAGCTCATTACTGACCAACACCCTCCTGTGTCATTTGGGTGTGCCCATGTGTGTGTAAAGCCCTGAAAAATCCAAGGTAACTCGAAGAGCAAAACAGGTCAAGGGAACACTTCAACAGCAGATCACAGGGCTTGAAGAATGCAAGGCTAAAGGCAAAGTGCTGACTTTTTTTCTTTAAAACAAACAGCATAAATGAAACAGGTTAAACAGGAAAAAAAAACCCCAACATTTGATATGTCTCATTTCAGTGAGGGAAAACTGAGGCACAGAAATTAGAGGCTGGTCCAAGGTGATGTTGAGATCTGCTTGTATGCCCTTGGCTGGCAGAAGCTCTCTGTCACACTCATGGGACATCCAAACCTCTGAAGCTGCCCTTGCAGCTGTCCTGTTGCCAGCCTGGGAAGGGATAGCTTTCCTGAGATCCAGATGTGCTTGCACCTGTGGGCTGGGGGATGGGGGCAGCCCCTCAGGCACTGCAGCTGCTGGGCAAGGAGCAAGCCCTGGGCATCAGCATCACCCTAAACTGGGCATGCAGTGAAGCAGCAACTTGTGCTTGGCTCTTCTCCTCACACAGCCCTCTGACTCAGTCTTGGGGTGTTTTTTCAATCTTTATAGTTTTAGTGCAAGACACAGAGTGGCCACTCGTGTCTGGGGCACTACAGAGGCTGTGCAGAGAACAAAATCCCTCCAGGCTAGCTGGAAGTTGGGAAGAAACAATGTTGGCTTTCAGTTTATCCAGCCTTGCAGAGTGAATGAGGACTTCTTCAGTCTGAATTCGCTCCCTGGAAGTATGGATGTGTTCACCCTCACCTACAGCTGTACCTGTGCTCCTGCAGTCCCTGTGCTCACAGGTTTGGAGGTCCTTCTGCACCTCTCAGAATGTAGCAGTGAAGGTACAGCGTGGGGCAAGGATGAATAAAGACCAGATCTGCTGGAGCCTTCCTCTGCACCACCCCTCTCCTCCTTTCCTCTCCCTCTCCAGCTGAGCTGTCAGGAAGGCAAGTGCATCTGTATTCACCTCTTGACCACCCCCCTCTTCAGCCTTTGCTTTCCAGGACATGAAAGAAGAGCTTTGCAAAACTGTTTGGCATAAAGAGATGAAGAGGCAGTGAGAAGCAGTCAAACACTTTGTGTATATTAATATATATTTGCTTTCGTGCTTGCCTAACTGGTGTGTGTACTACGTGCTTTTGTCATGCCTCTAAGGCAAAGAACAAAGGGATGGGGCTGATAGAATTTTTCTGTGTTCTTCCCAGGATAAAGTTTGTTTTTCCCTGTTTGACCTTCAACTCCCTGAAGACCTGAGTTTAACTGCTTTGATTTACTTCCATAATAAAGTGATCGATTAATGTTAAAGGCAGGCTTTATGAGGCCTGTCCTCAAATGGTCTCGGAGCCTGCCATTGCGAGGATGTTATACGGCCATGCTCTGAAAAAGGTCACATGAAGGGAATCAAAGACAAGATAAATGATGGTTTACACATCAGAAAAGCTCTCCGTAGCACAGACAGGGAATGAGGAACATAATGTCTCTCTGGGCTCGGTGCAGATGGTATATAGTAAATATAGTCTGAACTGCCTCCCCAGGATTTATTATTGTTCCGTTGTAGTTGTTTTGGGGCTGTGCTTTCAGACAAAGCTGTGCTCTGGAAGTGTGTAACACATGGGCAGCCCTGGCTAAAACTGAGCAAGTGAAGAGGTCTGATCAACTGATCTCAGCATGCTGGCTTTCAGAAGCTGAAGACTTGATTTCTTATGATTTTCTGTGCTCGGCTAAAATTCATAGTTCATTTCTTTTTTCCTAGCTAGCCTTCACTGCAGGCATCTCTCCTTAAAAGAAACAGGCAAAACGAGAAAGCAAAATAAAGATCAAGCCAAAACTCAAGCCTCTGGATGTCCTAAAGGAGAATTTATATAGAATCACATGGAACAGCAAACTGTTCTGTTTTCCCTTCATATTTTAATGAGAAATTGTTTATTCTTGTTCGATTTGTGCCTCCACTGGACTAATTTCTTCTGACAGGCAGAGATATTCCTTATTTGAGGAATGCAGAGGGCAAAACTTTGTTAAAGAACAGATATAAAGAGGAAACCTGCGCTTTATCTGTGGTCTTAAACATGAATAAGACTGGTCAGGTAATTGTATAATAATCCAGCTTCTGATGGAAAGCATCACCTTTTTTTTAGACCAAACCTCAGGTCACACACTCAGACATTCAAAAACTCTCTGACTGGGAAAGGTTGTCAGGTGTTGGATGAAATTTCAGAACCGCCCTGTGCCTGCTCTCTTAGTTTATAGAAACAAAATATTAAATTTAATGCCAGTTTACAGTTCCTGTTGAAATCAGAGAAAGTTAAGGAAATTTCCTGCCCAGTTTCAAGTCTGTGGGTGTTATTATCCATCAAATCCGGCCACGAACAGCTGATGCACATAACTCAGGACTGAGTGGTGTTATGAAAATTGCTCTTCAAGGACAGAATGACTGCTTCTGGTGCCCAAGGATGGGACACTGAAGCACCAAGATGTTACAGTGGACATGCCCTCAGTGCCCTCAGCCTAGAAGCACGTAGTGAGTGCCAAGGCAGACAGTGTTGCCACCTTTGGAAAATAATTCCCCAAATGACCACTTTAGGTAGCTGTGATTGTGCAAGGCTGTGATAAAACTTGTCATGGTAGAAAGAAACCAGTTGAGAAAGAAGCTTATTAAGAAGAGCTTATAACTAATAAGGCTTTTCATGTGATTCAGTAATGTGGTAAGACCAGGTCTGGCCAAAACATTTGTATTTCCAGTTGTGTGGTATCCTTGGGAGGGGAGAAATGAAAGGGAGATATCTAAGGGGAAGGGCTCATCTCAAAATATATGGAGTGAAACAGTCTATGCAAAAGCACAGATCGAGGCAGACTGTTCTGAAAAATATTTGGCAAAAAAGCATATAATGGGTTTTTCAGATTTCTAATGTTTCCTTTCTTATTATTTTTTTTTTTTATTTAGAGGACAATTAGAGTTTAAAGTAAAAAAATGAGCTCCCTTAACAGCATTGTAATCACTTATAACTATGAAAAATATTATTAAAAAACCCACAGAATTTTGGAAGGAACTGATGAAAAACATCCCATCACCTAATAAATCCATCTTTTGCCAATACAGGGCTAGTGCATACATTCTACAAGTGCTTCCATGCAGTCAAGCTTTAAAGCTGACTTTAAATTTCCTCCTTAAATTTAAGGTTTTCCTCTGCTGCCAACCCAGCCTTTCAGAGTTTCAACAGCTCAATATTCTGCTTGGCCCACGGGAAGAGAGCGGCGTATTGAGGATCCAGATACAAAGCACATTTCTCCCTGCATTCCGTGTAACCTGACTAGACACTCCAGTTGGCAGACACCAGATGGTTGATTGGAGTCTCTAGTCAGTCTCTGCGATTGCCGAAGCCGTAAGGACAAAACAGCACCAGGGAGATGGATTTGATATGATCATGAATCACTTCTGGGAGACCACGGCAGATAACTTAAGATAGGAGTCATGCGGGTCACCTTCTCTAAGCTCCTTCTGGTACCGAGTGCAAGCAGAGACAGAGGAAGATTGATATTGGAGAGGGAGCGATGACGGATGTCGTTAGCAGGGCAGTAAGGTGTGTTTGGGATTTACTGAATATCTTCCCACAGTGTTTTGAGAGCACTGACAAGCAGAAAGGGATGGGCTTTTCAGAGTCAAAAAAGGCAAATCTTGTTGAGGTGAAAAAGAAGGAAAATGAATAGTTCTGCTTCATCTAAATGATACTGCAAGTGCTTCTAACAAAGTATCAGATGGGTATTCAGGATTACAGAATGAGCAATATGAAAATGTCCCCATTAAAACTAGGTGGTTGTTATTAAAAAATCTTAAGCAGCTATTCAGATTATAAAATGAATTTCCTGCAGCTGTACTCACATCACTTTTTCCACTTTTCAGAAATCCTTTCGTAACTGATTTATTTTTCTATACTCTAAAGTTTTCCTGAAGAGGCGCAAGCGTCAGGCTTGCATGTTCTAGAGCCTTGTGCATTTCTACTCAGAAGCATGCTATTTATGAGAGAAAATATGTACAAGAAGAAGGAAAAGGTTTCTAAAACCCTCAGCTAGAATTCAAAGCAGATCTCAGGGGATATTATACAACCTGGAAAAGATTCTGCACCTTTTGTGTCCAGTTTTTTTGTCATTTGGACAAAAGGAAAATTACATTTATATTACAAACACTGCCAAGAAATCCATAGTAACAAATTTTGCTTAAGATGCCTCAGACTTGGAGACTTGGTTTTTAAATATGAAAAAATTGTTGCCTTTTTTAAAGAAACTTCTTGTTAGACCCAAAACTTCTGTGTTTCATTCAACAGAATCCATTACAGAAACATCTTTATCAAATTAAATTTTCTTGAACAGCTGAAGAAATTTTCAAAAATATCCATGGTCTATTGTAAGAGCAGCAAGAATGCAGGTTGTAGCAGGAGTTTAGAGCTTGAAACCCCTAAAGCAAGACCTTTACGATAAACAAAAGAATAACATGCAACCTTTTCATTACTACTCAGGACTTCCATATTTCAAAAGTTTCATCATCCCTTGTGAAAATACTGCACCATAAAAATATACTAGATAGAAGATAAAATAGAAGGTAAAATATAACATAAGAAAAATATAAGATAAAATATATTCACACTCTACTTCACGTGCTTTTGAATAAACTCTTCCCACCACGGCCAGTTTTCCAAATGCTGGGAAATGGTATCTGGACTATTTGAGAGAATCACCTAAAACTCTTTCTTATTAACACCCCTAAAAAAGATCTTCAAGCCAAGCTGATTGTGATGCAGGCGCAGCCAGTTGTGCCTTCAGATGTTGCAAGCCATGGGGTTTTTGTCTGAGATGTGTGTTGGAAAGATCTCCCAAAAGAATACTGAGTTGATGTTCTGTGGAACAACATCATCACTTCCTGGCATTTAGTTTTTAAATGGACCACTTATTTGCCATTCACAGAGTTTGAATGATTCTGTTTAAAAGGCTGAGAAGGGAAGCTCCTCTCAAACCTTCCCACCCTTGTGATGCTTATTGGGACTGTTGAGGGGGTGCAGCAAAAGGGGAATATTCTGCCAATGAGAAAATCTTCCTTAAGCCACATGCAATTTATTGGTCTAGTTGACTCAAGAACAGCCATGACTCACTCTCCAAAAATTGCTTGAATTTGTTTATTTTCCCTCACGCAGTGCTGAGTGGTTGGACCCATCCTTAAGTTTCAATCATCCCTTGTTTTACTTTTGCCAGTGGTAGTTTAGTGACTGCAGAATAGAAAGGAGGAGGATTTCTTTAATTAATTTTCTGTACCTCCCTGTCTTGGATTTTATCCGTGTAGAGTTGAACATGTTTCATCTAAAGTGTGCAAATACGTGTCTTTTTGCAGCTACTCTTTGACATTTTCAAAGATAGTTCCCTCTTCCCATATCTATCTTGACAGTCAATCAAGCACAGACGAACAAGGAGAAAAAGAGAATCAGGGAAAGAAGAAATGAAGGCAGAAGGAGAATCCAAGAAAAATGAAATGCAAAGAAAAAAATTAAGAAGGATGAACCAGGAAAGCTTTTTGAGATAAATTCATAAACATAAATGTTTAGTTAGGAAAAGAAAAATAATGCTTTTCCCATCATTGTCTATCTCCAGTTCTCTTCTTTCTTTGCTGTCTCTCTGACATGAAGATTTTCCTGTTTTTTGGCCTGTAGGCTTCACTTTTCTTTACCACAATGCATATTAATTTGTGGAAGGAGTTCAACGTGCACATTTACTACACAAAACATGGCTGAAATGAGCCTCAGGTTGACAACTCATATGAAGCATGAGAACCCTTCAGGAATTCTCTGCTGATCTTTCCCTCCACTCCCCCATGGAGACTTTGCCATGGTTACTTGCTGCTTGCAGGTGTCACCAGGCTCCCTTGCTTTTCAGTCTCACTGAAGTCAGGGAGATCTGAATCCAAGAGCAGAAGTTGGCCTTTACGATTCACTTCCATGTAGCATATGTTACTATACTGTATACTAAGAAATGTAACTGAGAAGAGCCGTGGTATTTACAGTATGCTAAAATTTAACTGTTGCTGTAGCCTTCTGAAGCCTGCGGGCTACATTCCAAAGAATTTTCCCATGTGTTACCGCCTCTTGTGTGAGGTAGGACTCCAGTTGGTGAGGGACAAATGACCAATATGAATAAGGATTGGGGATCTGGCTCTGTGCCCATTAGTCCAGCGGTGAGTAATCCCTTCAATGAGTGGGGCAGGAGAGGCAGCGTTCACTAGAGTGAGGGACACTGGTCTAAATTTGTTAAGAGACATTCAGCAAGCGGCAATGAGCTTTCTCTCTGAGACAGAGGGATGGAGATGAAGGTGTTATGGTGGGTATGGGAGCCTGGGTCTGCAGCACTGAAAAAGATACTGCCCATAAAATCAGTAACGCAGAGAACAGCCTATGGTACACTTGTTGAATTTTAAAGAACTGTAGTGTGCTGTTGGGTCAAGTACCTCCATCATTCCTCAGCTGGATTATTCCTCCTTTTTTTGAGACCAGTGGTCCCAAAAGTGTGAGGCAGTCTTCATCCTGCAGAAGAGGTGTGAAAGTCTGCTCACAGTGTGGTTGTATGTTGGTGTCTGTTTCCAGGTGGGTGATACTGCCCACACGACAGTGTCCATACATCCCTCTGTCTGCAAAGCAATTTTGCAGCAGCAGGATTAGAGCAGATTGCTGGCATTGTGGCAGCAAGGATATTGTTAGGAGTAACTTGGCAATGCTCATAGGTGTTCTGAAACTAGTTCTTTGCTCAAGGGCAAGGATAGCAGAGGGGATTCTGGATACAAACCAGTGAGAGAAATAATGTCAGAAGGGTTCAGAAGATGAAAGCAATGACAGTAAATAAGTCTGAAATTATTTTAGGTTTACATACTTTAAGTCCTCAGTGACTGAAAACACAGCCAAGAATTGCTTCAGCAATATTCCTTCATAAATCTGCATAATAATCTCTCAGAGGGGCTTTGGTGAAATTACAAGTATTCATTTACTAAATTGGGTTCAGTGTCTGTATCATACGCTGTATGAATATTCAGTACCATGAATTCATCCAAACTATATTGAAGTTAGTGTGTCCACAAAGTTGCTCTCCTATGGTAATCCAGGCACTAAGCATGGGCAGAAAGGGCTTTCCTTGAAATAAACAAAAAACAACTTCCACTATAATCCAGTAAAGAAATATTTAGCAGCTATGCTCCTGAGGATGGCAGAAATACATTTCAAAAATTGGGCTGTGAGATACAGTAAGTAGTACCCCTGGAAAATTTTCCAGTGTTTTGTACATAATGAATTAAACAGATGAAAAAAACCTACTCCTTTTTAAGAAAACCTTGGGTAATCAGTGTCTGCAACTGTGCCATGCATTGAAATGAGGTTATCAATATTCTGAACTTTTATCCATGATCATCACGTTCACTCTTGGTCTGGTCTAACCCAGGCTAACCCAAGCCAGCAGTTCTTTCCTCCCAGGGCTGCTGGTTTGAGCATAAGATGTTGCAGCAATTCCACAAAAAAAAAAAAAAAAAAAAAAAAAAGAAGAACTCACAACTCAGAGATTTCAGAAGCTGAGAAGCTGTCTGTGGCAAATTGAGAGAGACCCAAGAAGTCACTCATCCTACTTAGGAGAAGGTGGTGCACTTCAAAGGCAAATGTTCAGTGGGTGGTTTCTGTGGACCAAATGGCAGCAAGTGAAATGCAGAGCAGAATGATAACTACGGGAAACTGCTCCAGGGGGTGCTTTTTGACTTCTTATGTCAAATAGCATAGAAGTTGCAGCTTATTTTCACAGAAGGCATCACTATGTGAGGTTTCTTTTTTGTCAGTGGTCGTTGCAGACAGAGTGACAGGATAAGGGGGAATTGTTTGTCTTTGTTCATTTCTGTGTTAATTCTTTTTCCTGCTTTTTTAAATTCCTCCATCTCACAGGAGGGTGGGTTTTTTTGTCTTAATTTTTGTTTTACCCAATACCTAAAGAGAGTTAAATTCAATGCTCAGTTTACAAACCTCCAGCACTTCTAGGAACTGTGCTTGTGTTCTTCTGACAAGCTGAGAAAGTTGTTCAGCCTGGAGAAGAGAAGGACCTGGAGAGACCTGGGAGTACCTTCCAACACCCAAAGGGTGTTGGAAGCAAGAGAGCTGGAGAGGGCCTTTTTACAAGGGCATGGAGTGACAGGGAGAGGAGGAATGACTTCTTTCCACTGAAAGAGGACAAGCTTAGATCAGGTATTAAGAAGAAATTCTTTACTTTGAAGGTGGTGAGATATTGAAATAGGTTGCTCAGGGAGGTTGTGAATGCCCCACCCCTGGAGGTATTCAAGATCAGGCTGGATGGGGCTTTGAGCAGCCTGGTCCAGTGAAAAGTGTGTCTGTCCCTGGCAGGGGGGGATGGAACAAGATGACTTTTAAGGTCCCTTCCAACCCAAGCCGTTCTATGGCTCTATGATTCCTTGTAAGGTAAATGATGTGATTTATACTCAGACTGAGCCTCTTGACATTTCAACTGGTTATTCTTAGCTCTCATTCATGGCATGATCTGTTTCCTCCATTTGGTCCAATACTGAGGCCAAATGGAGAGGTGTTTAGAGGGATTTTGCACTTCATTATTACAGGGCATTTAATCTTTATATCACTTGTTCTGTGGGTGAATGAAGAATTTCAGATCCCAGTCCTGCAGCTTTTCTGGCAATAAAATAATTTATATAAAATCAAGGTATATACATAGTGTGTTAACTCCTGTGTATTTCCTTATCTTCTTTTATCCCAGAAAAATGGAGAAATACCACAACAAGGACTGAAAGATTCAAGTTGATAAAAACTGAGGAATTTGTTACGAACTAAAAAGAAAAATGCACAGGATAGCACTAAGGTCATGTATTGTCATGAGTGAATTTGTGAAGTAAGGAAGGAAATAAATTTCTGTGGGGCTGAGGGAGAGTTTCAGGAATAGTGGCAAAAGGATCCTGTAAGCAGGATCAGCCTTATCTGTGATTTAGTTCTTATTAGTGGTGATAACAGGAGAAGGGCACAGAGCTTGGTGCATTTGCTTTTCTGTTATTCCTAGGTGAAATGGCAAAATCTGAGCTTCAAGTCTGCTACATAACTCTGGAGTTCATTACCTAGAAACTTTCTCAAACTCCTGCCAGATTAAACAAAAAAAACCAAAAACAAAAACAAAACCAAGCCCCCTGCCTAACAAATAATAATAATAATAATAATAATAATAATAATAATAATAATAATAATAATAATAAT
>JAGMWU010000034.1:23525-124238 GCA_018697195.1 Certhia americana
ATAATAATAATAATAATAATAATAATAATAATAATAATAATAATAATTTTGCACACAATCAGTAAGACAATGAGCTGAGAGCAGTCTGATTTTTTTCCTGTACTTAAGAACAGTCACTGCCTCCTAGGGAGAATGAAATTGAGCCACTACCACCAAAGTTTCAGAGATGAAGTAGTTGCAAGAGAGAGAGAGACATTCATTAGGAAATAAAATGTGCATGGATGATTTTGAGAAAAATCATCCCTTCAGTTTTGATCTCTAAGTGATGTCACTGGCATTGTGCTCATCTGTCATCACACAACATCAGGATAGTACTTTGAATTCAAGTTATTTGTAAAGCTTCTGAACAGCTGCTTCCAGGAGCTGTTTCAATGAGGGACAAATCTATGAGTCCAGAGCCTCCTCACTGGATCCTGGATCACCTAGATTGACCTTCAGTCTACTCTCTCTTCTCCCTTTCCCTCTCTATTTTTTATTTCTTTGGTAAAGATAGGCAGCTACTTTTAAAAGCTGCAAAGGAAACTGATGATCATTGTGCTTTTCCTCCAAATTTGTAAGATTTTAGACTTTTGGATTCTTTCACCTGAACATCCTCCACCTAAGGTTGGATCACTTTCTCTGCCAGGTTAACAATCAGAAAATTTTGGTCAACCACCTCCCTTTGCATTGGTTGTTCTCCACTTATGTATAAATTCATGGTCTTTTTTCAAAGACAGCTTATTCCATAAAATCACAAGGCATAAAAGAGGCAGAAAGCATAATAATTATTTGGAGTCTACACTGTGACACTACTCTGTTGCTTAGTGAGGGCATTGATTATGCTCAAGAGAAGTTTGAGGAACAGCTTTCTTTAGTCTCAAATTTGCGACAGTTCCCCTTTGAGTTGGCAGTACATTAATGGAAATGGAAACTTGCCTCATTCTAAATGTCAGAATAATAGAGCACCAAAAACAATTCAGTCATGTCTTTCAAACCACGCACATATGGTTCAGCACCAAATGTCACTATTCTTCCCCACTTCCTCTCCATTTGTCACTATCTCTGTTGATTATCATTGTTTGGGTTAAAACTTTCCTGAAGGCTCAGTGCAAAACTCACCTTGACAGCTGCAGATTCACAGCATAGTCTATACTTGGTATATGCCCAATATAGTCTTCCCAAATGCAACGGATTCCTCTTTGTAAAAATGCTGGTTTAGGGCTCTAAAGGGGGACTTAGGTTGGCCTTGTTTCACCTGCTGTGATGCTGTTTGTATGCTGGTTGTCATCCAGACTTTTCCATAGACATATTTCCTGCCCCAAAAGATTTCAGCCCCGTGGCAGATGCAAAGCAACAGCTATGACAGGAAAAAGGTATGGGAAAAGAAAAGGGTGAACAAAGCTGAGTTACAAACACAGCAGGCAAAAATGGGGATTAAGGGATTGGTAAATCTTAAATCAAATATTCCAGAGTTGCAAAATGTCCCAAATATGCAGCCTGTGACCACATGATTGCATGTTATTTTCGCTTTTTCTTCCCAGAGGATGTTGGCCTCATTCAATGAGCAGAATGGGTGACATTCACTTAATGATTTTTCTGTGTCAGAGTGCTGTAACTTGTAAAAAATAAATGCCTCAATGAGGTTGTTTTTAGTTGGGGGAAAAAAACATTTTTTGTCTTCTGGCCTCTTTTTGAGCAACAAATAAACTAAGTAAATTCAACTGGAAACACATATCTGGCTTCGGAAATTTCTAAATGACTGATACTGAGGAAATAGAATTGTTCAGTAGTCATTGCCATTCTTCTACCCCAAATGTCAACCACTATGGCTTTGCTGTGGGATGGGAGATAGATGATTTCACTAATAGATTCTACATAATACCCATAATAATCTACATAATAATGTAGATTATTTCACTAATCCTTCAATTTTCTTAGTTACTTGTGCTTTCCTGTTGCAGGGCAAGCATTCAGAAATGACTGCTAATGTTAACAGCTATGAATAAATGTGATAAACTTGATTAACATGCACTACAAGCCTAAACCCAAATTGGTCTTTTTTTGAGTATCAAACACTTTGTTCTGAACTTGTATTGAGAGATTTGATTTTTGTTTTCACTTTCACTCTGCTCTCCTCCTCTTAGTCTAAAGCATGGCCTGATGTACATGGATTTGTTTTATTTTAAAAATGCATGAGAACTTGATTTCCAAACAGCCATTTAAAATGACTAGTCACTGAGGTATTTTAATTTATTTCTTTGTGTCAAAAACTAACAGAACTGTAAATAAAATAGAGAACACAAAACTTAGTTTTTGGTAGACACCAGTCTTTTGTAATTGAAGACCCTCCTTTTACATCAAAGTCATTTATATAACTTTAAGACATCCAAAGAACCCATGTACCCATTTAGAAATAAGAAAATCTGTAGTAGAAATAAAAATAAAGTTGAAATGCACATTAGATTCCTTAAAATTCACTTGGAAGTCTATTTTGTTACAGTGAGAATGACTGTCGATCCACAGCACATACGTCAGAAAGCTTTTAACCAAAACATCTTCCACTTCTCCAGGAAATAAATATCAGTTGTACTTCAAAAATTATTTAACAAAGATGTTTATGGCCAGTGTATATCATCACTTATTGCTGTGTAAATTAAAATAACTAACCAATTAATGCAGAAGTAATTTTATTACCAAATGGATAGAGGAGGTATGAAAAGCCCTAATTAAAAGCCTTGTCTGCTCTGCTTTACACTAATGATTCTCTAAGAACCAATGTTATTTGTGAATTAGCTTAATCACAAAGGAATTAAAGAGTACAAAATTATTTGTATGAAACTAGTACTCTAAATTCATGGAGGCTAGACAGAAAAAGTGCCTGAAGTCCTTTCTATATCTGATCAACTGGCTTATCTAATCCATTTTACTGTGGGTAACTGGCCTGACATGACTTCAAATTAGTTTAATAGGGATTAAAGTGGCATGAAGTGTATAAATCTATAAATTTCAAAGTACAAATATGTTTGGGAATTCATCTATCTTTAGGGGCAGGAGGAGTGGAGAATGTTCAAAGTAAAATCTGGACATATTTGTAAACACAGATAATTTCATGGGATATTTGGAAAACAACAGAAAACCATGCAATTCAGGCAGCAAACATGGACAACTTTACTAAATTTCTCTGCACAAAAACAACTACTAAAGTCAAAAAAGAGAGTCTCCAAGATCAGGTACTATGAGAATTGATGTGGAAGTTCTTAGGTAAACCTACAAGTCCTCTTGATTGCTGCCCAAATAAAGCAGACCTCTGGCATTCAGCTTTCTGAGCTGGCATGATCAGCACATAATGTCTTTGGAGCTGTTGCTGCCAAGAAAGGCATCAGAGACAGCCAAATTATGATATCACACCAATAAAACCTCATCGTAGTGACATACATAAAACACTCTGTAAATTGCTTTTTGTAACTTTTAATTTATTAAGAGCTTTTGAACTATGTTTTCATTTTGTGACATGTTTTCATTTACCTCTCATATCCTTCATTAATTTATTTCCTGTTTGAGAAATAATACCAAATTTTTGGCAGTTTGAAACTGCTGAAAAAATACATCGTATCCTACATGATGTAGCTTGCCAGGGAATCAGGAGTGTGTGGTATTTTGAAATGCTAGGGTGAATTACAGTGAATTATTTGACTACTCAATTTGCCTAGAAACAAATTTGAGTCATGAAAGCTGCCTGTCATGTCGTTGTCTGCTCGTCCTCAAGACCAAATTCAGAAAAGCTTCTTATATCCCAGCTGATATCTGTGGACTTGGAGAATTTGGAGGTGCTGTGTCCAAGCCTTGGACAATAGTGTGTGGGACTATTTGTGGAGTGGCTTCCTGTGTTAAATAAAACAGATCAGGCACAGTTTTCCTTAATAGTTCTGGGAATGTTGGGGACATGACATCAGCAGACCCAGCTCAAGGGTTCAAACCCTGTCATCCTGCTCCTTTCCCATCCACTGCCTTTCTCTGCCATAAGTTCATAAAGGTGACTCAGCCATTCTGGGAATGGGACCAAAGGCATAAATGGACAAACTAAAGGATTAAAATAACTCAATACCACATCATGTAGTGCTGACTGCTCAGGTATCCAGCCATAAATCCATTCAAGAAACATTTATGCCTCTCCGACAGCCTGCTCGGCACATTTTTCCAGCTACGCCTGCACGAACAACTGTTCACCCATGAGATGTAAAGTTTCTGAAGAAAGCCTGAAACTCTCTCCCAAAAGCTCTTCTTTACTCTCAAAACATTCTTGCCTAAACTGTGACTAGCTTTATGGTCCATTAGCTAAAAGACAACTGTTTCAAAGCCTTAGGTCTGTAACTTTGAAGAGAAAAGCAGTTAGATCTCGTTACAGGTGGAGTTTGCAACTATTGAAAATATGTAGCACACATGGAACCCTACAGATATTAGAACCTTTCACTTTGCTAATACTGATCTCTTTGTGTTACCTGTGATCTAAGTCAGACAATTTCTTTGACTATTTTCAAGAAACTGGAATAACAAAGAAATGCAGTTAAAAAGTAAGGAAATCAGGCACAAAGCTGAAGTTTCCTTTTCTTTCCAGTCTGCTGTATAGAACACCAGTCAAGAAGGGAGTTACAATACCTTTGAAGATGACCTTTCAAGGCCAGGCCATTCAGGTGATATTAATATTTTTTGCCAGCTCCTGAGTTAAAGCCCACGGGAGGGGAAGGAGTGTTTGAATAGAAGGACACTGAATCCAAAGCAGCTTTTGGAATGGATTGATGGGAAGGGCTTAATCGCACTTGGGAAAGATTTCCCACAGTTCATGTGTCAGACAGGGAGGAAAGATCTTATGAAAGCAACAGGGGCCAAAGGTTTTGTGATGAAAACTGGGGCAGAGAAGAAAAAGCTTATTTTTGTTTCCTTCTGAGATATGACTGGATTTTGACATGAAAAAATATCAGCTTCCTGCTGTGTAGGAAGCTCATACTGTGAGATCAAAGAATAGTGAGTGTCTAGCTGCTAGCTCACATAGGTTTTAAAAGCTGGGTATTTGGAATTAAGAAAGTCATATCCTGGGGCAAACAAGAAATGAATGAACACTCAAATCTCAGTGTTACTCTTCATAAGAAAGAAGGCTGGAGACTGATTTCCCTACATTCAAGGGACCTTGGAGCACCCAGGGGCTTGCACTTTTGCCATGGTGGGATCCATCCCAGGATGTGCTGAATGCTAGCTGAAACCCAGATGTGGTAGGAGTCACTAGAGGGTACTGTAATACATGGTATTATCTCTTGTGCATGAGTGACATTCATTCTTCCTGTCAAAACTGAGGTGTGCTATTTAATTTGGTGGGGAGATGCTGATTTAAATAGATACAATTTTATTATTTAATCTGTCTTCAACTCTCTGGCTGAGTATCAGTCTGTCCGTCTTTTGTTCACCAACATCTTCACTGGAGGACCAGTGCAGTCATGGGAAATGAAACTGGAAGAAAACTTGCATTTTCCCTAACACTAATTTCACCTCTAAACACAAACCAGCTTGTAGCACAGTGTAAGCTGCTCCCAAAAAGCACAGTTGATCTCATGCAGGTTAGCAATGCTGTATTGGGAGGTCAGAGGCATTAAGATCTATAGTATAGTTGCATATTCAAAAATCAACGCTGCAGGATTTGTGTACTTCTCTAGAAATAGCTTGAAGACATTTGATGCTGAGAACTTTGCCATGATGAGATGCAGAACAGGTATTTTGCTCAGTGCCATGTGAAGCCATTCAGAGGTGAGGCTGAACCTTGAGTAGATGTCTCACCTCACGGCCTGCTCATCCCTGAGTCCATGTGGCTACTGGCAGGTGTTCTGGGAAAAGGCATGAAGAAAAGGTAACTCACTCCTCCTCTCTTTCCTCTTATTTTAGACTTCCAGTAAAGAGGAGATTTACAGACACCTCCTGGGAGACTTTTATTGCTAGTGGTTAGTTGTACTGGATGAATATATTTTCTTTTCTGAGTGCCTTTCATATATTTATAGATCCATATATGTGTATTTCACCACCTTTACATTGGCATTTTGTGAATTAATTAAAATTCTGCTGTCAGAATGAATTATAAAATGTGGTAATATTTCTGTCTAGGAGGTTAGATATTTTCTTTCAGATAATTTGGATAACAAATTAATAGTTGTGCTTAGTCTAGAACATTATTAACTCAGTGTAGAACTGTTGTAAGATCCAGCAGGCATGCCATACTTGTTGCTATGACATAAATGATCCTGGAAGACTGGACCTGGAGCTCTTATTCTCCCATTCTTTCATTTTCCTTTATGCTTTTCTTTTTTTATTATTCCTTTATACATTTTCCTTTATACATTTGATTTCATCTAGATATTCATTTTTCATCTCATACTTTGCTATTCTGGCTCCCTTTTTGGCGCACAAATTGTTTTGTTTTCTGCAGATATTGTAACTTTTTACTTGGTCTCTGACTGCTTGCTAGTCACGATAGGATTGCTTTGATTATTCATTATTTGTTCTTTGCTATTGATCACTGAAGCTATAATTGTTTCTAATTTTGTTAGGACACATAAAACAGATATATAAGTTTCGTATTTCTGATATTACATTATTTAAATACATTTCCAGTATCGTGTTTTATGTTCAAGAAAACTCCTAAAATACTCAGATTTTTCAAAATATTTCCAAATACTCTGTCAAATTACTCATATGCTCCTGTAGCCACAAGATTAGGCTCTGAGGTTTTTCCTGTTGAGAATGACTTTTAATCTCAGTTGACAGTTTCTATTTTCTACTTGAAACCTGAAACCATATCAGCATTCAATCACTTCAGTGAATTAAATGCAAACAATATTAATTGCAGCAAGCAACAAATATCACTAAGCAGAAATAATAGTGGAAGAAAAATTACATGTGATATACTAAAATAATTGAAAGTAAATTTTCAGACCAGTTCCTAGAAATGGCTGTTTTCTCAACTCTTCTAAGCACTTTGCCCCAGTGGAATGTGGGATTTTCCTTTCAGTCCACAGAGGACCCAGTTTTATTATGCAGAACAGGAATGGGAGAAGGCAGAAGTCATTTCATATGAGTAAGAAACAGGGGACTCTGAAAGGTGTAGCTCTGTTTTGAAAAGACACTAGCCAGGATGGCAAGTTCTCCCTCAGTTTTGCTGCATTCAGAGATACATCTGATGACCTTGGCTACAAAAAGAGTTTTACTCATCTTTAAACTTACTAACTCTGATGAACCAAGTAGCTGGGCTTAGGAGGCCAATTCTTCCTAGGACAATCTGTCTCTCAGGCACCTTGGTATCAACAAACATGTACAGGAAAGAGTAAAGCCATAAAGCCATTTTGGTTTTAATATTTTAAATTCAGTTTTCCAGGCTGAGGGTTGAAAGCAAATTTTTTCTTTTGTTTTCTTTTTCATTTAACTTGTAAAATGATATGATTTTCTATATAGCTCCTCAAACTTCACTCCCATGTACAAAACTCTATGAACTCCTCACTGCCCCCAGTGCAACCCTGTTTTATTCTTCCATTTAGAAGCTCGCTCCGCTTTAGGGTAAATGTAGATGCTGAAAAGTGTCATGGGTGAATCAACACTTTGGGCACAACAGAGCTTTCAAATAAACCCTTCTGAAAAGCAGAAACAGAAGTATTACTCATCTCCTTTTCTTCTTGCTGCCAAACTTGTTTCTCCTTGAAGATCACACTATTTTTTTTTTTCCCCTCATTTGCAACCCTATTAGAAAAAAGCATGGAAGTAAGCTGCCATGTAAGGACAAATATATTGTGTGAGAGAAAATGTTTGCTGCACTGTTTATGTATCTGTCTATCTGTGGCTGTGTGTAAACAATAACAACACACTGAGCTAAGCTAATTGTCTCCTTGTGGAGGGATTTTGTGATAGCCTGGAACTGGAAGACTTAGGGCTCTCCATGCTTTCAGGATAGAGAGTTCATTGTTCTTGCTCAACAAAGTGACTTATTGCTACTTCATATGACTCCTTCTCCTTGTAGTTTAAGACATCTGGTGGTTGCCCTAAATTGTATTAAAGGGCCATGGATCACCTCTGAGCTTTGCTGCAGAGCCTCCACCAGTGCCAAGGCAGCGTCACTATCCTGAGTCATAGTCACTCTTTCTTCCATGCTCCTGGGGAGCAGAGGGCTCACTGTGGGAATGCTGCACTCATACACAAAGACTAAAAAAAATGATAAGTTCTTTAAAACTGTGTAAGATTTGAAATTGAGATGCTTTGCTGCCCTTTTCCCTTAGGAGCCAGGAGATGAGGGGGTGGGATTGTACTTGGAACCATCCTTCCAAATCTTAGACTCCCATATGGCTAATGGTGCTGCTCACTGTGGCATTGGCTACAGCCCTAGCTCAAAGAGGCATCCTTGGATCATCTGCTACCAAACTGTTATGTGGCACTGCCTTTCTCTTCTTGGTCATTGCTTCTTTGTTATTGCTGAACCATTAACACTTAGCTTATTGTATTTGTTACCTGAAAACTTTGAGAAGTTGGCCAAGAGTTTAACAGCCTTTGTGTCCCTTACTATTAACAGTGTGCCTGGGGATTTTATGAGCAGATTGTCCATGTATGTCTTCAGGAGGCAAGCCACAAGGAAGTATGACTAACTTACATGTCAGCTGCTTCTTCTCTTTGTAAGGCTTTCTTTTTTTTTTTTTCCCCTAACAAATGAACACGATTTCTTGCAGAAGAAGCAGATAGGCAGGATATTTAAATGGCACAGAAAAATGTTAAGGATGATGATATAATATGAAAGTATATAGGGACCATCAGTTTTGACCACCAGATTGCTGTCAAGCAAATTGCCTTTCATGGGCAGCAAAAATAGCTAATGTTATCAGTGTTTTGGACTGAAGAAACTACAGTTATCATTTGTAACATGAAACAAAATCCCAGCAGCATTGAGTAAACAAGTGTTTTAGAAAGTAAAAATCACAGTAACAACAACAGATATCCAATCCATTTGCTGAATTTAACAGGAGAAGCATATTTTTTACAAATACTTTCTTAGATGTATTCCACTGTACATGTGAAATTTTTTATTCCTTCTTCAGGCAATTTAAATTATTGAAATGGTTGCTTTCTTAGCTGGATATAATTGAGCTGAATACAATTGATAAAGGACATGAAGTTATTACCACTCAGGCTTGGATATCTAAATTGTCCCACACTTAAGGCAGCCAGAGCAGACTCACCTTAGAGTCAGTAGATAGAAAAGGTCATTTTTAGGTCACACACATCTGATGTACTTCACATGGCTGCTTTAGGATGAGATGAACAGTGCCCCAGACTCTTGTCTATGTTGCCTGGATGCCATTTGACTGAGAGGGAGACAAGGGTAACTAGCTTGTCTTTAGCTATGCAGATGAGTCCCTCTTCTTTTTACTCTAAATAGCATAATTAGTTGATGCTTGTTAGATGCTTTCAACCTGAAAATGCTGTGTATGGGCTTGTTCTACTCCTCCCCTATGAAGATGCATGCAAAATATGTATGGATTTAACAATGATTTGTTTTGAGGGAACAATTAAGAAAAAACATATGGGGTGTCCAATGCTCTGGAAGAAGCTGAGTTAAAGAAGTTTTAGAAAATTTTGTATATGCAATCTCCATATATGCATCGTCAACAGCTTATTACAGTTCTTCCATACCACGAGATCTAGGCTTTCTGCCAGAGCACTCTTTGGGCATGTTTAGTATGCAGCACCTGGAAGTACTTCCGAGATCACAGATCAAGTCATGTATCCCCATGCCACCCTCGTTTTGCAGGATCAGGTTTGCATATACACACTAATCCCTTCCTCAGTTCCTTGTTTATTGGGGGGAGGAAAATCAGCCACAGAAGATGTGGAGAAACTGTGGCAGGTTGGCTGGGCCAGGACTGGGACCCAGGTAATTTGGGCTGGTGCATGTATCAAGCAGTTTAGATATAAATGCTATGTGGCAAATTATATTTGTGTAGCACATCTCAGTGCAGCAGATCAGCTTCTGCTTTTTGCTTACAGATCTTACAGTGCTAAGTTAAAATAATAGGAACTGAATTCAGACTGCCTCCCATTTTTCTGGCAGTGACTTGTGGGGAGACTTGCTGAAGTCATTCAGGCATCCCCTCCTTTTCTGCTTGTAGTGCAAGCACATGACATTATGACACAGGGCATTAAATGCAATTTCAATGGTCACATTTTCCCTATGTTCTCCTGAGAGTGCATTTCACAGGTTCTACTTTTTCCTTTCCTTTTGCAACTGATAAAGGGGTAGGAAATGTTCGCTTATCCTCCCCTATTCAAGGCACAGTAGCAGTAAGGAGAAAGAGTCACTTGAAGCAACAGCAGAAGGAGAGAGAGCTCCCCTGGGATCAGACTGGATGTGAATGAAGGTATGGGAAGACTTTCCACTTACTTTAAATGGAACAGTCTAGTCTTTGAGGCAATAAAGTACCTCATGTTTCCTTTAATCACTTTTATGTGAAATAATGGTATTTGGAGGGAACTGTGGCAACACTTCTCAGCTGGCAAGGATCATCTTATATTTAGAGGGAATCCCACAGGAGATTTTAGGGTGAGCAAAAATGTTTCTGGTAGACTTGTGCTATGACGTGATGGAATCTGGACTCACTTTGCCATTGAGGTGTAGGATTCAAATCCATCTCTTATGTCCTTGGCATGCCTTCACCTTCCTTGCTTTCTTTGCGGTCTTTCTGAGTTAATTGCAGTTCTGGGGTCAGTGCCTAAAACTCTCTACAAAAGCTCTGTTGTTGTGCACCAAGGTCTGGGACACCCAAAAGATTATTAAAAAAATAAGAAATTTTTTACTACGGTCAGCCCTGAAACAAAGACGATGTTGCATGCAAAACTGCATGTTGATTTCAGAAGCTGTAGGAGACAGATAGCAAAATATTGTGTGCAGAAACAATTTTCCCAACTGTTCTCAAAGCCTGAGCAGGCTCATTGCACAAGAAGCAGAAGGCACCACATTACTTTCAAATTATATGGCAACTTATCTTAAAATGTTATGCACCAAATCTCTGCATACCACTATTATTAAGCCAAGTGCTACTAAAAATAATTATGTGTGTATTCCACTCGTGGCAGAACACACACGTAACAAACTACACTGCTAGAATTCCTGAATGAAAAAGGTATTTTTTCTATGGGCTCTTAGTCATAGATAGCCACTATGTAACCTTATTCTGTCATTATGCAATATCTCCCCATGTATTACTTACATCTTCATATAATAATCCTCTGCCTCATGCTTTCATGCTTGCTTTATTTAGTGCTAGGGTTTTTTCCTTGATGGATATTCCAAGAGCTGGAAAATCAACATTTAAACGACATTACATGCTTAGCAGAGTTTTGTTTTGCTCTCATGCTAGGGTCTGGTCCAAAGGCAGATAAGGGAGTCCAGGGGCCTTGCTTAGGATCACAAGATCACAGGAATTATGAAAATAATGTAGCCATATCCAGTGCCTACATGCTCTTACCTCACCTGCACTGCATATGGGATGTCTTTTCCCCAGAGATTGGAATGGGTGAGGAGAAAGGAATGGAGAGAGGAATGGATAGAGGATGGAGGGGCAGGAACGGGGTGTTGGCAGTGCTGCCCATGGATGCTAGACTACAGCTGCTGAACTCATAGCACCTGAGGAGGGCACTTGCATGTAGCAGCTCTGTTAAAAAATAAGAGCTAGAGTGCTGCCTGCCAAATGCAAACTCCCAGGAGCTTCCCTTCGGGGAATGAAGAAGCTGCATTTGCACTCCTGGAGGTAGGGACAGACTTTCTGTTCTGAAGGACTTCAAGGCATGGTGGTGTCTATACCTGAGGCTGAACTAAAGGGCCCACAAATTGTCAGGACAGACCAATAGAGTGCAAGCCAGAGCCAGAAAAAATCTGGGCAGTGCTCTCTAAAGCAGCTCAGGATGGTTAGTCACTGATATTTCAGGATCTCAGATTTCTAGGCTATTATTTCTCTAGTCATGTTTCTCATTGCGTATCAGGGATGCTGGCTGTAGTATCTAGATCCCAGCCTGGAAATGCTCTGCATGTTCTGAAATGCCATTTTCTTGCAGTGACATCTCTGGTGATTACCAAATTTTATGGATGTCAATGGAATTGCCATGCCATGATTTAAGACAAGCGTCAGACACGAGTCATGTAAGTTTTATTATTAATCAGATACCACTTTTTGACTTGAAAGCAAAAAAAAAAAAAAAGAAAAAAAGAAAAAAAGAATGTAAATCGTCTTTTCTCCTTGTAGGTTTTCCAAAGAGGGACACATAGTTCCGCACTTCCAGTAGTACCTTTCACCACATGACAGTCTTCAGAAGAAGCTATGTCGGGCGTGAGAGGTTGGTGAGATGGAGCATAGTGAGCCCAGGGAGCAGTGTGAGAGGAAGTCTGTTGGAATGGTTGGGAAATCAGTGGCTTATCCCAGACAGGCATTGCTGGCTGCTTGATGGAGAACTGCAACTGCTGCTGTGCTGGAACCAGTTGCAATAGTCTGCAATGGTATTTTGTTTGTAATCAAAGTCTTGCAGGGTGCTTTTAATTTGAGCTCTGTCCTCTCTTTTCCGTACTTGGTCTGGGCTACTCTTTCTTTTGGGTGCTTGAATAAATTTAAAAACCTCTTACTGGCATGATTTGATTTGACAACTGCTTTCAGAATATACATTCAGCCACTATCATGTGATTTCACCTGTACTCATAGTGATGTTTCCAGCACAATACCAATGTTTCTTTGTGAACACCCATGTCACATAAACTAGGCAATTAGACAACCATGATATGCTGGCCCCTTATCACTCTGTTATATTCACAGAGATGCCTTCCTGCATTTGGTGATTCATATATGTGCTTGTTCTTAATGCTAATTTCTGTTGAGATATACAACTTTTCAAATGATGAAGTGAAGCAATCACAAATATGACCCTTTTAATGCAATGCTGGTTGTTTGGGTTTTTTTAGCCACATGGAATTGTACAGATGGAGATCTGCTGTTCAAAGTAATTATGAAAAAACTATCTTCTACATAATGTGTTCATCCTTCCCTTTTATTAAATGCTGACTTCACTTAAATGAACTCTTTACTTAAGAAAAAGAAATTGATTTTGTGATTCAGATATTGTCAATAAAATCATTATTACTAGTGAGATCAGATGTTAATTAAGATCGAATGTACCACTACAGCTTCAAGGCCATTAGTTGTCAACTAATGGACAATCAGAAGAGCAGGGTTTAACAAAATAATAGATCAAAAATTGGACATTTATCTGAAAATTCTGCTACTTTGATTTTTTCAATAATTATTAATATCCTTACTAAATACAGGATGTAGCAAGGAAATTGTTTATGGTTAGATTGGTCAATTCATTGCTAATTATATAAAAAACTGGGATCACAGCTAACATCCTGAAGTGATAATTCAATACACCCACAAAATTTTATATAAAATAAACAAAAACATATGAAAAGAAGTTTCTTTACTGAACTGGTTTTAGATATGTATCAATCAAAGTCAGACTTGAAAACAGTATAAGGTGTCCAGTCAGGAGCTTGGCACTTTTTGAGACTTGATCATTGTTTTCAGGATGTAATCTGAAATAAATTGAAGAGGCTTCACTTTCAACAAGGTCTAAGCACTGAAAAACAGGAACAACAGCTGACAGCTAAATATTGGCTTTTAGAGTTTCTCTGGAAGACTTTCTCCTGTGTATTACTGATCTATTAGAATTGTCCTGTATAGTAAATGGCATTATATATATATAAGATAATAAAAACCAGAAGCAAATTTACACTGCATTTAAAGACAAATACAATATAGTCTGCTGAAGCATTTATATTTTTTTAGATTTGTGAAGGTTTTACATGTCTGTGTTTCTGGATATCCCTTTTCAGAACTGGTCTTGTCCCATCTGCTGGTAGGTAAACTCAAACACAGGGCTGCCAAACACAGAGCTGTGGTTACAACTCATCCTGCTAGGCTTCACTAGTCTTGTATATTTTTCTAGGAAAATTTCTAGCTATGTTTTAATTTATTGCATAAAATCGTATAGGTGAGAAATGATCTTTAATGTCATCAAGTAAGACCATTAATGAATAGTCCAGATGAATAGTTTAAGTCTATAAATACTTCATTGTGTTTTCATAAAAGAAATCAACCTTTATTTTGTTTGCTTGTTTTCCTTTAGGTACTCCTGTCTCACTTCACTACAGACAATAGGATGAACTTTATGTACTACATATGAGACAGGTGGGCTTCCTATATTAAGAAGAACTTAACAAGTACCTTTGCTAATTGCTTGGTATTCTAATACTGGAGCTTGTGTCACAAAGGCTATCCAAAAGGAATATCTTTCAGCATCAGAGGTCATGGTTTAATTTCTGACCAAACTGGTCAGTTGTCCTAATCATGGAAAACTTGAAAAAGGATTAGGGCTCCATGTATGTAAGGAAACAAACCTATGAAAACTGCCACCAAAACTTGTTTGATTTTGTTAACAAGTAGCATATAAAATTACTTTCATGTAGAATCCAAAGACACTGTTGCAAAGTCTGAGAAATTAAAAAAATGTAGAAAAAGGGTTCATCTATAAAAAATTTCATATGAAAGTTTGCAATTTAATCCAGCACACTGGCTTTAAATGTCTTTCATGATGTGGAAATTGTTGAGGTTTGATTTCTGCTTAGGCAGCTGGAGTTTGGTTGGGTATTATAGGCTTCATCATCCTGATCATATTCTATTCCAAGCCATTTCATACTGGATTTCTTTCACTGTCTGCCCAGCTTAAAGAGCAGTTGTTAAAGGGCTTGTCAGTGCATTTCTACATTACCTGATACACCCTCCTGTTGATACGCTGGGGCTGACCTTTGAAAGCCTTCAATCACCACAGAAGCTGCAACAAGGAAACTACATTAATAAAAATAGCACTTTTATGCTAATTGATTCCAGACAGCACAACAGCTCCTACTGCAAATGAGGAGCAAGGAGTGCACTGGCAAAGGGGAGGTTTAGAGCAGGAAACGACAGTAGCTAAGTTAGTCCAGGAAGCACAAGGCAATCAGAATTCTGTGATTTTTTTTCCGACCTTCCAAATCTCCTACCAGCATCATGCAATTGCACAACTGTCCTTTGATTTCTATGTGGAATGGTTCTTCCATTGCAGGAACCACTAACTCAGTTGCAGGAGAGCAAATGGAAGCATTCCCAGCCTCACACTGGGAATTTTTGCTACAGAGGATATTGATGATATTGTAGGACGAGATTAGAGCAGGGCTGAGGTGCAGTAAATCTGTCCCACTATCCGTTGATCATATTTATGGTGCAGAACGAGTCTTGCAACTCTTTCAAGGGCAAGCAAGACTTGCCTAGGGGAAGCCACGTTGTTGACAAAGCAGACAGAAAGTAATTTCAGTGCAAGGAGACACCTTGTGCAGCTGCCTGTTTTTGCAAGTCTGAGGCCAGCCTTTACGGCTCTGGAAAGTCTGACTGAGTAGCTGACCAAGTGCTGTGATGATGATAATTCAGATTTATATTTTTTAACACAACCTACATCATCTGGTTTTGCATCTGATGCTGTGTTTGTAATACAGGAATATCCCAGAAAATTAATTAAATGGAAGGACTGTTTCCCAGAGTACTGCAAATTAAGGTTGGGAAGTTCAACCTTTAATTCAGATGCTCTCGTTTTTCCTGGAATTTTAGTTTTAAGTTATTGTGATAGAGACAGAGAATGGACCATTTAGTTAGATGATATTAACATTCACAACACCCTGGGTGCTCTCAGTTTTTGTAAACTCAGATTAAATTAAAGATTATATCTAAAATTAATTAAAGATTATATCTAAAACTCTTCATATACAAAGATATATATTTGTATATAAAGTTTCTTCCAAACATAATAGTATCTCACATAGTAGGTATATTCAAGAAAAATACCTGGAAAACTCACAAGTTAAGAAAAATTGATAAACTCATTAAAGATGCTTGGTTTTAATTATTGTTTTCATTATTTGTATTATCATCAGCAAGGTCCAGAGCCAGCCAGATTTTTCTGAAATGTGACATCTATGGTATTTAATTTGTTTATATTTTCTTACATTTTGTCTTTCTGTAGTTTGAGTTTGAAATGATCACTTCATTCCTAAGGGAAGCTAACAACCATTTTATTCTCTACAGATCATCTTTTTCCCCAATGGGTGAAAGCATAAGATCCCACTCCATAAAAGTTTGCTGTTGTCTATTCTACAGATACAAGTGGTCAGCTTTTAAACTACTCTTATAGTTGTTGTTCTGCAACTTTATTTTCAGATAAAATATTATCTGCTGCACTTTGGAATAGAACTGAGTGATATTCATAAAATCCCAACGCATTTGGCCTCCATATTTTCCTAAAGGAGAAGACATCTTTCATATTCAAAAACCCAATATTCAGTCTTTACATCCGTGACTGCACTCAGGGCCTATTCTTCATTTGGCTTTATTAGGAATTATGTTTTTAAAAGTACCATATATATTTATGGAAGTAGGAGGATGGCCTCCATGTTTTAGACTGGAACTCAAACACTAAATCATGCCTGAAGGTGATGCCTTACATTTTAGCTATTATATTTTTTAGACTCTGTGCTGTTTTAGTGAGTAGTTTCAGGTTTCATATTCAGTGTTATTAAGCTCTCTTCACAGAGTAAACAGACAAAACAATTGCTTCTCTAGTTTGATACCAAGGACAACTTGGTATCAAACCCAAGAACAAAAACAACAGTCAAGTGAGAAGAAAAAACAAGGAAAATAGAGTTTCATAACCTGAAGCTATGGTTGAAAAATTGATTCTAAAATGCTAAGGGACCAGAATTTTAAATAAAAGTGTGAGACCTCGTGATCAGTTGTCCATCTTGTGACCATTTTTGTTCATCTTGGGTGTGGCCTGGCCGGGCTCTTGTGCTGCCAAAGTGTGCCCATTGAGGTCTTATAATAAATACTTACTGCTTTTGCTAGTCTCTGTGCCAGGTCAGCCTCCAGAAGGTATCAAAGACGTCTCTGATTAATATTTGCTCCTTGAACCTTCCTAACTCTGATCTGGGGTGCTATCTTGTCACTGCTCTCCAGATCCCCGTTCCTGCTCTGTTTAGGGCATGTTTAAGGTTAAGCAAATTTCCAGCTTCAGAGAACAGGTTGAAGATGGTAAGGCTCAATCTAATGCTTTTCTTGTGATAAAGGCAGGAGCAGCCTGAAACAGCACAACTCACTCCGTGTTGCTCTCTGCTTGCTCTTCTTGGCTTGCTCTTGTTGGCCTCATCTGAGGAACATGACTGTAGTACAGTAATTGCAGCTGCATCTTGCTATGAAGAGGAGCCTTCAGATAATGCCTTTCACGCCACAAAAACATGGGGCCAGCTTTTAAAGACATTTAAACATGCCAAGACGTGGACAGGCAGAAATGAGATTTTAAAAATTCATAGGTACCTCATTTAGATATTTAGAAGCTTTTGAAAAGGCCAATTGATGGTTTCTCAGCCCAAATGTGCCTCAAAAGTCAGGTCCTTAGGGTAGGACAGACTACTGTTTGCAAACAATTGGTTTCTCAAATGCTAATTTTTTCCTTCCATTTGTAAGTCATCCAGAAATATGGCCCTCTCTAACAACAGCAAGAAAGTAATAAAATTATTTAAAATAGGTTGGCAAGCTGTTTTGTGGACATTTCTGAGCTATGCATTGCCATTTGTCAGCTGTTTACAGTAAACATTTAGTTGACTCTTTGATGTAGGGTTTGTGTTTGGCTTCCTAAATCACAAGTTCTGCATTATTTTCCCAGAATAGATGATGTAACTTTATAAATTACTTCTGTTTCTTTTCATAATAAATTTTCAGCATATAATACATATTGTTTGGTTTGTTTGAAAGGACTTCAGTGAGGGGGCTTAAATTAGCTGTTTGGGATCCATTGTACAGAGAGCACTTTAGCTGTTCAAACACTACTAAAACCTTGCTAGCAAAGGCACAGGCACAAAGTGATTTTAAATCTTTTCCTCCTTTTTTGTTTGCTAAATGCTTTGCATTTTCTTGTTTATGACTGCCTTTATCAGTGCTGTACAAACATTAACTAAATAATGTCCGGAGACTACTGAGAAACCAGCAAGCCTGTTGTTCATCCTTTGGTTTTAAAGTGGGAAACAGCTGGGCAAAGACACACAGAGGTCCCACACCGAGGGAGCTGTAGGGACAGGCTGAAACTGGAGTAAATAATGCCAGGGTAATATGTTAATAATGACCTGCCTGGTTCAGGCTGCTGTGTTGTTGTGTGGAGCAGCAGGTGATGCTGGGAGGTCTCTGGTAATGTACAGTCATGTAGAAATGCTCTGCTGAGAGTCTTTAAATTTTCATCTCAGCACATTAACTTCCCACACTTCTGGAAACTGGTCAGGAGACAGTAATTCTCATTCTTAAAAACTAGAGATGTTTCATTATTTTAAAAATAGTATTGTAACACATCAGAAAGCATAATCTCCTTTTACATGGCACGTAGAGAAGATAAATCACTGGATGCCTTAATTTGTAAGTACCCATTATATTCCAGCTTCATTGCCAGTATCTATTTACACATTTCCCACAAAGAAATTAAAATAGAAGAACATATTGTTCCCCAGACTTGTTGATTGACTTACTGATTTATGAGCTTGGTTTCTGAGACTCAACCAGAGCCTTTCCCATTGAACCACACTAAAAGTCATGAAAATAATGGAACAGAAATACCACATGGCAAAGTCATGCCTGCTTTCTGTTTAGCCAACATTAGGCTGACCTTGAAATATTTGATTCTCCAAACCTTGAAATCTCTGTCAAACCACACAGGAAATACTTGCTCTACACCAACCAAGACACAGAAGAAAACTGGTGTTAAAAGAAGCCATCCATGTAGTTTTCTTTCAGCACTAGCAAATAAATTACCTTAAGCATAGTGAAGCAGTGGCAAAATGGGTGCTGACATTGAGTGCTTTGAAATTAAATGTCATGGTAAAGCAATCTTCAGGTCCTACTCTTCTTTCAGACCTGTTGGAGGAAATGTACAGCAGATTCCCTAGGCAATCCATCCTGTTTCCTTTGTCTAGAGAAAACAAACACCATTCCAGTCTATGTCCCTATTTTTTTTTTTTTTTTTTAATGCACTTAGCAGTGTGTACTTTTACTATATAGGTTTTCCTGCAGGTAATGCCTGTTTATTTTTAGCACAGCTAATGGTGTGCTTGCTTACAACATAACAGCCCTGCCTTCTGAATAAGGGGAATGACTCACATTCATTAAAATGAATCTTGATACATTTGGCTACTCATACAAAACAGAGGTGCATAATGTGGGGGAATTAGAGGACACAGAATTCATTAATCCATGAGGTGGCAGTGATGCCAAGCAGAGACAGGCATAAATTTCTCATATGTGTCTTGGTGACAAAGTGATTGTTTTTGGGAAAAAGCAAATGAGCCTGGAATTATGTATATTTAACTCTTGGAGAGGGATTTTCCACAGGTTGAAAAGAAAAATGAATTGTTAAAGTCAAATGGATAGAGTCTTTTAAGAAGAACATTCATGTATTTAAGATTAACATCGTAGTGTTTTTCATTTCAATTGGAATTTTGGTAGTCCTTCAGACTGTTTTGATTCAGTAATTTCTTTCTTTCGGAATGATTTTGCCTAGCAAAAAAAAAAAAAAATTAAATTGTACTGGTGCACAGACTGAGAACAAAATCCATTATGTGAGTAGCAGCAAGAGGTGACATCAGCTTTATGCTACATGGTGATTCTGATTGTGTGTGGGCTGTGTGCAAGTCAGTCCCTTCTGTTTAGAATAATGGTGTGGCCAATACAAATAGTTGCTGCTGTTGATACTTAGGAAAAGCAGAGGAAGGCACTGAGAGAGTGAGTTCTCTCTGCAACTTTTATCTAAGGAAAACACAACTCCCAACACAGCTTTTCTTTTAGGACCAGCCACCCACTGACTTCAAGAGGAGCTTTCAGTGTACAAGGGAGATGAAAGTGGTCCAGTATTTTGAAACTGGGATTCTTTCCATAATGCCAGTCCTTCAAGGCTGTGTTAGTGTGGGAGAGGGTCATCTCCACACACTGGTGGTTGTGTGACATCTACTGAAACAGAATGTTTGCCTCAGTTAACTTTCATGCCAAACACATGGTATTTTATAAAGACAAGTCGCCTGTGTAGCCCTCTCACGTCCTCCAGTAGCTACGACAATATGTTCAGTGTTGATATGTTTTAATATAGACAAAATAATACATAATCACTAATACTTTGCATGTAAGCAACACTTTTTATTCAGTGTCTGTTAGGCATATTACTGGCTTGAATTGACTGGGTTTTCCAAGTCTTTTCTGAGGCAAATGAAAGCTGACATTTACAAAGTTAGACAACTAAAACTGCACCTAAGGCTCAGAAGGAGCCTTTCCTGACTTCTGAGTTCCTACAGTTTCCAATACCTACAGGATTATGCAAGTCATACAGCAAGACAATGGCACAGAAGGAAAAGGTATGAGGGAAGAAGCCCCTGGGCTCAGCTCCAAGTCATCCCCATGCATATCCATGAAGCAATTACCATGGATTAAAATAATTATAACTTAAGGTTGGATACCTCACAAATCACGGTGGTTTCCTTTCGGATTTCACTGCTGCTATCTCAGACCTGCTACAAGGGTCACAAACACTGACTCCTAAAGCATTCAAGTAGTTTGCAGAAGAAATTTTCCAGTTTGAGATTTTGAGATGTAGTAACAACTTTGGGATTCTTCCTTTGAACTTCATGTCCAATTGCATCTGCAGACTCAGGCTTGATGGGTATCAATGCAGGAAAATTGCATCCATTGTGGCTAAACCCCAATTCTGTTCTTCTGTACTTCCCTTCACTACAGAATAATGCAAAGCTGCAGACAAACAGGCTGAGTCTGAGCTCTGCAGCAGAGTGGTGACACCAGTGGCAAGCTCTGAGATGTGGAAATCACTTCTGTGGTGGTTAAGGTTGAAACTTGCAACTTTTCTATTGTTGCCCAGAATTCACCTCTGGAGTTTTCATTTTACTCAGCTCCAAATGTCAGGGTGCTTCTATCCTAACAAATACATAGGCAGTGACCTGTAACTCAGCACCTTCAAAGTCTCCTTTATCCTGAAGGATAATTGTTTTTATTATTTTAAATTATGCAATGATGCCAAGACACTGCAGTAATGTATATCCTAAAACACACACACTATAATAATGATTCCCCTTTTATTATGTCTCTCTAGGATGCTTAAACTAATAATCTTTGGAAAGCTTTCCCTGCACCAGATGAAGCTAGCAAATGGTTTTATTGTTATTCCCCACACTACCAGCATCTAATCTAAGTAGCCAGGAAAGACTGTCCAGAAAAGCAGCAAATCAGCATTGATCACTGAGGGACTAATTTCCAGCAGAGTGGATAAATCCCTGCTATCTCTCCTAATGTTCTGTCTGGCCCAAGGCACCCTGACAAACCACTGACCTTCTTCCAACCCACTGCGAAAGGAAGTCAGAATCATAGTGAGATGATTCAGTCTCATCCATTGCACCCAGACTGCTTAATTTTATTGAGAAGCCCAACACCAGCTCCCACTGCCAAATCTGTCTTGCTGAGATATACATGAGCAGAAGTTGAGTCTGATTGCTTATCAAGGACAACAGCAAATCTGTTTCAACCAAAATGGTGAAATATCAGGAGCTGGCTGACAGTGAAGTTATGTCCATCCTTCCCCTCCTGGCGCGCTCAACACCAAGAGCAGGGCCCTTCCTTTTGGTGTCAGCCCCTGTGGCAGACATGATGCCTATGCCAAAAAGTTACCTTGATAAAGAAGAACCACAGACCAATTTTCCTCCAAAACATTAGCAGGTGATAGTTGCAACTTGAGAAAACATTTTCTCTGTTTTTCCAGATCCACCCACAGGGGCTGAGCTACTGCTGGGTGTCCTGGACATGGGTGAGGGTGGCTGCTGTGGAGAAGGCTTTCCATGGCACTGCTGTCATGGTACTGCAGAGCAGTGCATCCCACCCAGACTCTTCAAATGCTCTTCAGCAGGACTAATGCTCAAGGAGACAATGTTGTGGATCCATGTTATCCCAGGAGCTCACTTCTTTTCACCCCAGTATTGTTATGTGTGATATGCCAACCAGGGATTTCCAGGAAATGACATGCTAGAAGCCCTTCATCATTCTGTATGAAATCAAGAACAAGCTTTCTGTAATGGGACAGAATCTTTTTTTCTAAGCGTTAAAGCAGGAACATCCTGCAGTGCAACTTACTTAATTTTAATAAATTTGTGCAACTTTTAGTGAATCTGTGTTTGACCCTTCCTTTTTCTTTTAAGGTTTGGCTTTGCTTCTTTAGAAATTTTGAGGGTCTAAGGCTTTCTTTTTGCTTTTCTTTTTTTCCTCCTTTTTTTTTTCCCCAGAGCAGCATGTAAGAATCAGTACCTAACTTATGGATAATTTTGAAAAATAAAATATGATGAATTTTCTGACCTTTATGAGTATATTGGAAAGCAGAAAGCCTCCTGAACAATGTGGTTTGCCTAAAAGACTGAGATTTTAGTGAAACTGAAAGAGGGCTACACACTTATAAATGTAACAGCAAGCACAGTCATGCTGGCAAGAGTTATATTATCAGGTCATCAGTCCTCAAGCTATGAGACCTGCACAGAAGAGTCTAACATTCCCAACTCTTTTATCAAAGTCACTAAATAATAGAATAGAAATTTATGGTATGATATGATATTATATTATCGATTACATAAAAACACATGGAAGGAGACATTTGAATTAAACTGCAACCTTTACATGGCCACCATTTGAATCTTTCTCATGGAGAAAATGCCATTTCCGTTGTGATAGTCTGGAAATTCCTACCCTAATCATGAGAGCACTAGAAAAACTACACAAGCTAGAAACACGAGGGGGCCAGAACCTTTTCCAAATTGCCCTGGCATATGTTAAGAAATATGGTTAGTCTTTCAATGTTGAAATTGGAGGCTGTCAAGAAAATCTCAGAACCTTCCTCCTGGAAGTTAACAGCTGCAAGCAAGCTAAGTCAGACACATACAGAAGAGCCTTTGTGAGGGGAGTGTTTGGCTCGGACACACCACAGGCTCTCAGGCCAGTTACTCCCATTACGCCTAAAAGCATTTTCCTCCTCCCACAGGCACACTGACATTGCTAAAAATATGAGTTTAGCCCAGTTGCTGATGCTAATTTTTTCCTGCCTAGTCGCTCTGGACCAGTAGGTCTGTTTTGCAGTTAATAGTTGTTGTTTTTTTAGACTCAGAAGTAGTAAGGGATAATTGGGCAAATGTGTTAAACTAGCCCTATTATGACTGGTCTATTATGACTTTATGCTTCTGTTTAGCCTGAGATGCTCTTAGCTCCAGAGGGCTCTGCTGATCGCCCAACATCCCCGTGACAGACTTTGTCTTCCCCAGACAGCAAGGCAGTGTGCTGCCTTTATTTTCAGCTAATCTTCTTAAAACAATAGCTCATTTATTGTCTGGGGGGACTGCAGCTCATGTACACACAGGGTGGCATGACAGTGAGAGGCCAAAGGGACAGCCTGCTCTCTATAAGTTCATTGGGGGTGGTAAACACCAAAGAGGGAAAGAAGCTATTTAAGCTCCAAAACAATGTTGGCACAAGAACAAATGGGTCTGAATTGGCCATGAATAAATGTAAGCTGGAAATTAGAAGAATATTTCTAACCCTCAGCACAGTGAGGCTTGGGAACAGCCTTCTCATTGGGGGCAAGAAGCCTAACTGGGTTTAAGATGGAACTTGATAAATTTATGAAAAGGATTGTATGTTGTGGTTGCCTAAGACAGCAGGGGATTGGACATAATGACGCAGGATGCCTTTTCCAAGCCAATGTTCCTCACAGCAAAAGCAACAATTACTCTTTCATATGTGTGTTTTTCAGGGCCTTCTTTTCCACTCTAGGGCTGCACTTCTATTCATAACCACTTTGAAGGAATTTAGGTTCAAAAGTCAACCTGGCAGCTTTCTCCTGCCAGACCTTGGTGCTGGCCTGTGACCATGCCGAAATCCAACCTGGGAATGAAACTCAGCTTTGATTTTCTTTGGAAATTATATTATTTGCTGCAGCTAAAAATGACAGAGCCTTAATTCTTACAGTGCTCTTACTGATGAAGAGACTGCTACACAAATTTGGCACAGTTTACTGTTTTTCATCAAGCCTAAGGAAAGCCTAAGACTGGAATAAGTAAATTCCTGATCAGGGTGAAGGTACACTGGCAAAATGGTTTGGGGCAGTGTAAACAGTTTATCACACACTGTATACCTGGAGGATGTGATAAATAAAGTTGCTCAGGCTCAGAATTTAAAATTTTTGCATATTGTGAAAGACTTCTGTGTTAACCAACTGAAATTTAGCAGAAGTATTTAAGTTAGAATTTCTACCAAATGCACAGCAAATGTAAGAAAATGTAAGAAAACTCATCATAATGTTTTTGCTGCAGGAAACAGTGGTGATGTCATTCCAATATACATTATCTTGTTTCAGGAAAGGCAGCTATTACATTGTTTTCATGCTGAATTACTGTCTAGAGATAGCAAAGACTTTTCCTTAATCCTGATAACCTTCCTCCAAATTATGGCTGTGCAAAATGCAGTCAAAGTCACAACCACCTGAAAGTCAGGAATTGTGCAACAGTGTGCTCCTATAAACACTTGACCTTTTGGGTAGAGCTTCAGTTCACTAAGAAGGAAGATGATGAATCCTTAGAGGAACTTCTAATTACACATTTGTTATTATCCAAACAAGCTACTTAGAATTCCAAAAGGGTCACTGCAGTCTCTGTAGTCTAGAGCTGTTCTTCTGCACTCTCACAGCATTCAGCAGGCACAGTTGGCTGCAGATGCATTTCTCACAGCACAATAGCCTGCCTACCTCAGTGTCCTGCTCTGGATAAGAACAGGAAAATACTGTTCTGTTATAGCAGAGGTCTCTTTCTTTCTGGTGGCTTCCTCTGTGGGTAATTCAGTAGAGCAAATCTGTGTCACATATCATATTTCAATAACAACTTCAGATATTTGAGATGGTTGCATGATACAGTTACCAACTGTCTTCTGATTGAGCTGTGTTGGATGTCAGTGCTTAGCTGCTCTTTGTGTGTGCAACATTTTTTGGAAGGCTTATAGAAGCTTCATGAAAAACTTGGAAGGTGGTTGGTCTTATTCTCTGTCTGCCAGTTGTAGATAAATTAGTGATAATGATATTTACCTCCTTTGTGAAGTACTTTGAGGTGCAGCAAAAAAAAGCAGCAAGTAAAATAGATTGTGATTAGCTGTTACTTTATGTGATAAATACAACCGGTTATTTCAGAGCTGCATTATCTTGGATTTGGAGTTCTATAAAACTTTATTAAATCAAGAAGGAGTATAATCATTTTACAAACACTGTCTTCTACAAGTCTATGCTCACTCTTTACACAGATGAATTCCAGATGCTTGTCCAAAAGAGCTATATTGTGCTTTATCACACAGAATCTGGTGTTCAAAATGCCAAAAGAAAAATGTCTACAAAATACTAAGGGCCAAGAAAGTAAAGATATTTTTTGGATAATGGCAATTCTGTATGGACCAATTCCAAAGGAAGTGTCTCAAAAATTAATGAACTGCACCAGACCTCTGATCCATTCCTGTCTGGAAGACTACTTACAAGCAGCAGTGATGGTAGCCAGACAGAAAACATCATTTGATTTCAAATTTCCAATTTCATTTGAACAGACAGTTCAAATATCACAAGTTGGTTTGTGCATTTGAGAATAACTAACAGAAGAATCATCTTATTAGGAATGCAGGCTTGAATGTAAGTTGCCATTTGTATAGCATTGCACTATGCATAGTAGCTGTGTAGGACTAATTTCGACACCAGAGTGCAAAGCACTCTCTTATGATTTTCAGAAACAATTTTTTAAGTCCTCAGCACTAGCAAAATCTTTCTGGCTGGCTCAGTGGTGCTGTATCTGATTTCCTTGCTGGGATATGAGTACCCAGATCTGTGCATTACCAATCAATTTTTCTATGAACTTAGCTACTGCTACTGTATTTATATTTGGTTGGGTTTCTGATTGCAAACTGCACAATTATGATGTCTATCAACAAATGAGATACTTCCAGGCCATGAAAGTGTCAGAAATATGATGGGAGTAATATCACTGGTTTCAGTTTCTGGCTGGCACTAGTGCTTCCATCAGCTTTTGCCCTGCTACAAAAGCACACTGATAGAGTAGGGATGTGGGATTTACCATGGCAGATTGGTTAAGAGAGGCTTCGTGTTCAGGTTGGACACTCTGGTGGAGCCACAATATTACCCTCATTACTCTGAAGAAGATGAGGTTTGAGCCTGCTTTTAGTGGAGTCAAAGGTGAAATGCCACAGGACAGCCAAAATGTAATTCACACTGTGAACTGTGCCATGCCAGAGTGGGATTGGAGCACTGTCATAAAATCATCCAGCTATTTCTAAAAAACCAAACCCTAGAGATAGTATTTAACTCTCTGACCTCCAGCAGCAATAAATTGCAGAGACAGGAGGAGGAAGTACACATATTTTTGCTGTTACATTTTCTTTGAATTTGAGGCCACTCTCAGTTTTCCACATTTGTGGCTGGAGGTTTAAAAGCAGAATGTGCACCACTGAGAAATACGTGCAAAGTTCTCTGCCTTGCTGTTGACTTTGTAAAGAAATCTCTTATGCATGTTTAAAGCAAATTAATTTCTATACAGTTTAGGATTGTATTCTCATAGAAGGAAAAGATGAAATAAATATGATATACAAAACTATTTGGACAGGCTCTATCAGTTTTTGGAATTTATGTGGTATTAGCTAGCAGTCATCAGCCAGAGAATTTTGACTTTAAGTGACATCTAGTGCCACCTATAACTCAGAAAGTATTAAACTGGTCTAATAAGGTGAATTTGTTATATTACAAAAGGCTCTTTTATTAGTTTTTTTTATTATTATTCAACATCCTGTATTTATTAGTAAGGACATTGCCTGGTGACAGATCTCAGCTGCAGATATCTTGAGGTGATACTGTTGCTTGTTTTCAAAACAGCAATTGAACAGACAAGAGAACAAATGCTTTCTCTGTACTTTGAACTGTGTTACCCCCGCAAATTTCACAGTAGCATCATTTCTATCTGTGTGTCTGTTAAGCAGAGGCAACATACTTTTTAATACAGCTTAACAGTTGTCACTTGGCTGATAATTTGCATTCTTAATGTTTCGACTTGCAGTCATCATCATTGAGCTGGCCCTTCACAATCTTAGGGCACTGATGTGATTTGAAGTATTTAACCTCTTGGATCAAGGGAACTGAAGCTCTGAATTTAAAATAGGAAAAAGAAGCCTTGCTAAGAAGGATGGGGGGGGTGGGGTGGTGCTAAAGTATTTGTATTAAGTGCTAGTTTCCTTCCATTAAAGAGGCACACTGGGAATGGCTTTCTTGGCTGGAATTATTGTTATGTGTACATAGCAAACATCCCCAGGGAGAGATGCTATGTATCATTTACTTCTAGTTTTACAATTAGACTTGCCCAATATAGATTGTGAAGCTGCTTCCAGCCTCAGAGCCACAAAACAGCAGAGTTGCTTCAAAGCAGGACCCCATCCTGTGTTGGCTCATCACTGCCTCTACCTGCATGATCTGCCGTATATTTCAAAGGCCTGAGATAAACAGAGTGTTTCCTTCCCAAACTGTATCCCAGTTTCAGAATATTGTTATGTTCAGAAGTCAATTTTATGACTCTTTTACTTAAGCTAAGATATTGTGGTTGAGATAAACAGAGGATACATATGCTTACCAAGTAAAGTAACTTTGAGGTGAAACACTCCTCGCTGGCAGTAGATGAAAAGTTATGCGGTTTTGTTTTATTTTAAAAACATTGTGGATTGAAAAGACATTGGAGCAACATCTTAAGAGAGCCCCACAAATCACTTTAACCTTGGCAGAGCAGTGTCAGCTGGCATTAGGCTTTATCACAGTGATAACACAGCGGGAGGAAGTCACCTCACCTGTCCCCATAGTGCCTCTTACGTAAGAGGCTGTCTGCTCTCCAGAGCAGTTTGGGATTTTTCCCCAGTGAAGAGTGACAGGTCTCAGCACAGGTGATGCTGGGAGCAATGTGGTGACCAGGCTAAGGGTCACAGAATCATAGAGTGGGTTGGGTTGGGTTGGGTTGGGTTGGGGGGAAGGAACATTAAAGCTCATCTAGTTCCAATCCCCCCCCAGATACTGGGAGTCGTGCTTGGATGTACATCAAACCCCAGCCCGGATATTACAGGATGTGAGAGGAGTGGATGCAGGGCTCTGCCCCTTTGCTGAGGAAGACATTTATATTAACTAGAAAAAATTACTGAATAAATCTTGCATCACTAGTGGGATCTCCCTGCACCGCACAAATGGTTGAAGGTCACCCGGAGAAGACCAGAGAGCTGTAGTCTGTAGATGTTCCTGAGGGAGATGTTTCCCTTTGATGAAGTTTCCTGCTCACCAGCAGTGTTTTCCCTGGGAGGCAGTTTCTCCAGACTCCCTGCCTAGCCCCTGGCTCTTGGCAGCAGTGGCAGTGGTGACTTCAGTTTTTTGAAGCTGAATGTTACTAATTATTCCCCAAGTGAAGTACTGCTACAGGTACCATCCATCTTATCTAAGTGATAAGTCTACCAGACCCAGAAGGCGTGGAGAAAGGTTTCAATAACCTACTTCAAAAATGGCACTAAAAAGTATTTATTAATACTCAAACCACACAATTCAGCTCAAATTATGATTCTAAGCTTTAAAAAATTTGAGAAACTCCTCATTCACCTACATGCCAGGCCTCCTAGATGTGATGCCCGCTGCTTTTCTGGACTGATATTGTTTTCTCTTCAGATTGTTTTCACTTCAGACTGGTTTTATTTCAGACTGGTTTTACCTGGGGAAATCTGTGAAGAGTCTGTCCCATGACAGCTTACAGCAAAAGACCCAGAAGGTCACTATAGCAGCGTATTCCTTTGCTGCAGCTTCTCTCAGCTGAAAGTCCAGGCTACCCAGTGTGTGATTTTATATGTTCTGTTTAATAGATGCAACCTCTGTTGTGTTTTGCTTAAACATTGAACTGGGGAATTAGAGATCCATAGAATGGTTTGAGTTGCAAGAGGCCTTAAAAATAATCTTTTTCCAACATTGCACCCAGGAGCAGGGATACCTTCCACTAGACCAGACTGACTCAAAGCCCCATCAAGCCTAGCCTTGAACACTGCCAGGGATAGGGCATCCACACCTTCTCTGGGAAATCTGTTTTCAAGACAATCTATTGGTTAAAGGGTTTTTTTCTTTTTATATTGCATTATTCATATGAGTTAATTAGCCCAAACTAAAACTTGTACTATCCCAGTATGGAAAAGAGCAAAAAGTTTCAGTGAGTTATTTGATATTCATTAAAACAGCAGAAAAAATATGCCAAAGTGAGTTCTTCAGTTCTGCACATTTTCTGCTAAACCTCATCATCACTAGGCCCAGGTGGGTTTCAGCCTGGACCTGAATCTATGTCTCCTCCTAGCTTCACAGTCCAGGACTAGCTATTAGCAAACAAACAAGTATGATTTTTCAGGAAAATAACACTAAGTGCCATCTTTGTCTTTCACAGACAATTAGAAGCCTTCAAAAAGTCTCATTTTTGACAAAACATCAGTAAGTCACATCAGAGAGGAAACTGAATGCATTTCTACATAATTTATAATTAGCTACTTTTACGAAACTTTACCTGGAATGTTGGAATCCTTTCTGAACTTGCAGTTCTCAAATGCAAGGATGTTCCAAAGTTAATTTCATGGCCTCTTTGCAGCTGTTGCTAACATCCAAAGAAAAGATAGCGCACACTGCAGTGGTAGGATGAAAAATCTGCTTTCTCTTAAACTAACAGCACCAGGCAGGCCACTGACTATCCACAATGCTGGCACTGTTAGTCAGAACAGACGTTGTCAGGATTTAAGGTGTTGGACTCACAGTCTCAACAATTCTGGTCATGTCCTGCTGCTGGTGAAGGAAAGCTACCCCTGTGATTAGTTACACTCACAAAATGTGCTGTCTAATTGCTAGTCCCAGTCTTCCTTTGCATCTCTGAGGGCTTGTTTTGACTCTTAATGTTTCATAAATTATTTTCCCTGTAAGATCATCACGGAGAGAAAGAGACAAAAGGAAATGTCCTGGATAAGGTGATATAATTGCTTTCTCCCCAGACTGAGCTTTAACAGAGCTGCACAGTCACAGGTTTTATTTAAAATTTGTCATGAGTGTTCCCACTGTCAATAGACAAAGAAAAGTATTATTTGTGAACTTAGATATTTAAAACAAAGGAAGGTAATAAAATAGCTGACAAGATGGTAAAAGCCTAATGGTCTTTTTGATGGATCACTAAGGACTTGCTGTAACACCAATTGACAGACATTATAGAAAATCTAAAATCATCAAATAAGTGAAGAGCAAGCTGAGAATCTATAACACTGAAATCAACAGAAAACACCATTGACTTAAATGGAAGGAAAATCTGGCCATTAGACAGCAACTTGCTGCAATCATAATATAAAATCTAATCATGAAATCACAAGGCCACTTGCATTTTATTGCTCCTGTATTTCTGTCTCCTTCACTGACCCACAAATGTGACAACTAAATAATTTCTATTCCTAAAGCAGTCTTTGTCGATAATGGGGTTGATGTAAGTTTTCAAACTGGGCCCAATGACATAATTAAGAACAAAAGCATTTTTATTATTCTTTACCTCTCTCACCCTTTGTCCACACCACAATCCATCTCTGTGTCCCCACCAGCATGGAATTCATCTGGAATTGCTGCAAATGCAACATGCTCACTGAAGGGACAGAAGTTATAAGAGTAGAGGAGGGATACCTCTACCTGATCCCTACTGCAGAATAAATTAAAAAGTGACTTTTAGTGACAAAGATAAATCAACTGATGTGCTTTATCTTGTCTAACTGACCTCCTAGGTTCTTTTTATGAGTAGCTCTTAAGAGTGTCTGCAAGCTTTTTAAAGTGGACGATGTTTAAGGTACCATTTCACTTCATTATTTAGGGTTGTAATAGAGCAGACATGGTCTCTCAGAAGGGTGGGGAAGCACTATGGCTAAAATACAGCTTTAGAAAGGAAACTTTGTAGACTGCCTCACAGTGTCTGGGCTCAGGTAAAGGGGACAAGGACATCCCAGGATGCTGAGAGCGAAATGAGGCTGGCCTGAGGACACTCAGATAAATATCTCCAGAGGCTGGTGGGGTGGTGAAAGATTGTTCCTCCTTGACTGGAGATAATTCCATGGTTCTCACTGGGACTAGGCAACTCTGCAGCAGCCAGAGAGAACTTTACTTGTGGGCTGCTAAGTCTTTAGGATGGACACAGCACTCTTTAGGATGGACACAGCACATGTTTAACTCAGAGTTTTGCAGCCCAGCTCCTTTCAAACTTCTCATGAAATTAAGTATGCAGCAGCCCAGGACTACGCCCAAGTTTCTCAGAGGCTTGGTCACAAACAAATGCCTGGTTGGCATTTCTTTGGAAAATGCCCCTTGCACAAAGGTGAGAAAATGCTCTTTCTGCAATTATGTGAAAAAGGACAGTAATTAAAATACAAATAAAATGCTCTTGACTTGAAAAGGAAGAAGGACAGAGACATATGTATTATGCTGCTATATGACCCCCAAAAGTTGTGTCTTTTTCCAGACCCAAAGACAGGGGAAACTTGTGCAACCTAAATGCTGCTTAGTGAAGGTCTGCAGCTTGCAGGAGCAATCAGACCTGCAACAAAGTGCATGGATTTTAGTCCTTGGCCTGGTAAAGGGACAAGGCATCACTCTCTATGGATGCCTTCTCTGAAGAAAGGAGGGGACACACCACAGGAACATTTATGGTATTGGAAAAATATACTGGAAATGCACATTCCCATTTTTCCTACAGTCTGAAGATGACAGGATTAGCTCTTTTTGTATTATTAGTTTATACTGCTGCATTATGTGAAAGTTAGCAAAAGAGAAAATGTGATCTGAAGTGAATGTATTCCTGTGCCATTTTTCTTGTTGCTATTTATAACATTTGTAACAGGTCCACAAAGCAACTCAGAGAGTAGCTGCCTCTTGTCTAATACCACAACCAGTATTATAATTTTAAATTTATGATTGCTTATCTTTTCAAATTTCATAATCACTTCATCAGTAGAAACACACTGTTTATACCCCAGAGATAAGGATAACCTTCCCACCTGAAATGGCATGATTATCAGTTTATGACAGGAACAGAAGGTTTTGTGTATGTAACTTCCACTGCTCTTGTTATTTTTCATGCCATTGTCTTGTGTCAGACAGGATTTTCTTCTATCCATTTAGGTCTTCAGCAAAGAAACTGTCTGAAATGCAAAGCAAACTATGTTTTTAGCCTACTCCCATCCCCCTTTCAGCTGGTATTGGAAAAGAAGTAGATGGTTTCCTGTATACATCTGAATATCTATATTTCTGTGACTTCGGAACATGCTAATGGAATGTAATAGTAATCCCAATAAGAAAAGCTGATTTTTGGTCTTTCACACCTGAGAAGGTTGTATAGCATATTTTAATAACCTGAAGCAGTTCCTATTTTGGACAATGTTGAGAGCTGCTGCTACAAGGCAAAAATAGATTAAAATAATTATTAGAAGGTTTTAAATTTGAAAGAAAAGTACCTAATTCCTATCGCCTTGCAGGTTAAAGAATTTGCAGACAACAAAGTCTGTTTAAGAGTGCAACAAATATCAAAGAACAGGAATATCTCAGTTATTTTCTTACTAGTTCTGTTTCTTATAGTGAGGTGGAAAGGCTCACGTGCACACGTTTGTGCACTTATTTTGTTGAAGTTCTAATGCAGTAAAACCTATGGAGGGAGGATAGATCAGTCTTAGGGTAATTATGTCATTACATTCACACACAGAGCACGAATGAGCTTTTATTCAGAGTAACTGCATGCTGAGAGTTGTGGTACTTCAGCTATTCTGGTCTTGTTAAATCTGTTGGGTAGGCAAGTTATCTTGTGAACCATGCTTTGCACTTTACTCAGGTAGACAGCTCTGTTAGAGAATTTTATTTGCCACTGCTACCCTTTGTGCTGGAATTCTTCTCATGCAACAGAGTACAAAATCGTTGATGAAAATGCATTAACTGGTATTTTATAACCATATTTACTATCATCCACCCACATGCACAAGAGACTGTCCAAAAAAGAGCAAAAAATAATAAGGTCACTTACATTACCTAGATAAATTGAAACAAAATATATATTAATGAATCAATAAGCTTATAAATCCGGGACCAGACCGATTGCAGCTCTGAGGATGGGATACAGTGCATAATATATGCCTATACACATGTAATTAATAGTGTCCAAATGAGAACACTTGGTTTATTTCTTTATTTGTCACAAGACAGAATAGCTTTGATCACAGAGATAACACACCTGATCTGATCAGCTGACATAATTGGAAAACATCTAATGCTTTCTGAACCACTTAAGCCCATTTGTCATTCCATCAAGTTGCCACTTCTTTTTCTCTTTTCTCTGTAAATTTCTAAGTAATCATACAGGGGCTAATACCAGCTGAGCATGATTATTCACCTGAAAACTGCACCGAGAGAACAGTGTAAATGTAGTTTTGTGAAGTAATGTAGAGATTCAGGGCAGATGACTGTTACCTATTTCTGTTCCTTGTGCAAACAAGGCCTGTATTTTATAAGTGATCCCATGGAGAATATTTCAAAACAGGAATTTTAATTTATCAGTTCACTGCTATGCTACAGCAATAGCAGCTACACTAGAAGCCCAGCAGCAATTCTCTTTGCAAAGCTCTGCCACAACGTATCCTCAATGGTGCTAATGAGAGCACATTTCTTTTTTACACAGAAGCTCTGTCTGATATTGAAAATCAACTGGAAATATAAAATTTTGATTATGGGTAACATAGGTAGCAATGTATTAATGGAAGCAGCTGCTGATACAAGGCAACTGATGGAGTAGGAGAGCCACTGCCATTTTTCTCTGCCTTGTACTTTGCTCATATATCTTGTCCAGGTAAATGCTGTGATCACATCCATTTGCCATCTCTTGGCAACCTTCATTTCTCTTCTTCATCCACGACTGATATTCTGTGACTTAATTTTGTCCACTGCATGTCCTGGTTTTGAGCTAGCTGTCCTACTTAGTGGCAATTACAACCCCATGTATCACTGATGAATGATTTCCTAGATGGATGTTTGTTATAAATCCATTCATTGATCTTCCTGACTTGTCCTGAAATATTTAGCACCTTATATATTTCTCTGTGCTAAAAAAAAAATAAAAAAAATCTGTAGAGACCTTTTATTCCTGCTCTATACATCATTGTAAGCAGGTTGCATTTTTTAAATACTTGAAGAGAGAGATGAGCTGATTCTTCAGAAAGTTGCAGAAGTTATGAGACACTGCAACCCAGCTTTGTTCTCCAATCCCTCTTCTCTCAGGATTTCTGAGTGTTCTGAACACCTGAACTGTATGTATTCCTAGTTTTCTTGGAATTTCTTATTCTACAGAAAACAACTTTTAAATGAGATGTTTTCTACATTCTCCAAGTTTGTTTCACCCTCAGACTTCAAATTCCTTGAAGCAGTTCCCTTACCACAAACACAAACCTCCCATACTTATCTCCTTGGATATAAATGTAGAGGGAGCTGTAAATGTCAAGTGTTCAACCACTGTCATGTTTATGGACCACTTATGGAAAACTTCTTTTAGGCAGGCTGCCGCCAATGCAGGTAGCATTAATAGCTCTCACAAGCTCATGTTTCCACTTCAACTCACTAGGAGTTCCTGCCTTCTTTTGCTGTCATTACTGAGACAATTCATGCTTAATACAGTGTTAGGAACTTTCTAACCCCAAACCAAGATACTTTAACAGTGGAGTTATGAGCACAAGGTCAGGGAACCAGATCCAATATGCAGGCAGAGAGGCTGCAGTTAAACTCTATGTTATTGGCCAGTGTGGGTAAAATTGACCCTGGCCTCCTCGTTACATATAGGAAGCAAATTGGAAGAGCTCTTGTTATATTCTTGCAGTGGTAATATGAGGTGTGGGAAGCTTTTGTGCAGCTAATTCCCTGAGCAGAGCTGGAAGGGGAAGGCTGAATGAAGGGTCTTGCACACAGCCCTTCTTCTCACCAGTATATACATTATGAGAGTTGTCATCGTGGCAGTATAATCTAAAACTGGGATATTGGCAATGCCTGAGCATCAAGGTCAGTTCTGAACTACACCTGTGATTTCCATTCCCCAAATTCAATCCTACTACAAAGAGATTATGGGCTTGTAACAGGCAGTTGATTTCAAGGATATCACCGAATCCTTTATCAGTTAATTTAAAATGTTTTGTTCAAGTTGGGACCATGATTGATGTAGTTGAATTCAGCACTTTTTTCACCTTTTTACAATGAAGCTTCCTACTTTTTTTCCAAGTTATTCCATTGAAGCATTCAAGAAATGTTCTTTAAAAAATTATGTTCCTGTAGTGCGACTTAACATGTCATATGTGACATAAAGTCAGGATGGCTTGCAGCCTAGAACCTTGTTCAATAGGCAAATAATGTTCTTCTCAAGTAGCACTGATTGCTCTTCTGCACTGGGAGGAACACAAACTCAAGACTGTCACTGTCCATCTCCTCCTCTTTCTTCTCCTGTTTATTCTGCAGAAGACAAAATCCCTCTATACCCTAATTAAGAAAATGCTAGTTCTCTGCATTTTACAATAGCTCGGGTTCAACAGAAAAAAAAAAAAAAAATTTCCTGTGTAATACTGCAATCTAAACTATTATTCCCTGGATAGCAAAAACAGTGGTAGAAGTCGAAATGAATATACCTCATAATCAGCATAATAGGGACATATTCAGATTAGTAATACAATGATGATGATGATGATGATGATGATGATGATGATGATGATGATGATGATGAATGGTTAGAAAGGTTTTTCCCAAAATCAGGGGCTGGATATCAAGGATCAAATTTAAACTACCTTGTTCTTGCAGTTTTGGGTAAAGAACAAAATTTGGCCTCCCATGCATAATTGTTTTCTTCATTCTGCTGGCTTCTATTCTGCTTGGGGCCAAGACCTGTTACTGTTCACTGCTTTGTAAAATTCCAAGCACATTTCTAGGTCTTGTAATAAATAATAGAAAACAGTTGCAAACCCAGAGAAATAGAACTGAGTTCAAATGGAGATTTTTATACTTTGTGCGGCACCAACTTCCATGTATTTCTTCAAGTATTCCTTGCAAATTTAGTTGATTGTCATAATTATATTGAAGAAAAACGCAACATTATTCATCTGTCTACTGTGAAAATGTAAGCCAACTTAATAACTTCAGTCTTTCTCCTATGCACATAACTTTCTACTGCATCCTTCAGTTTACATGCAATTGCTGCTCTTCTATCCTGAGATAAATTAACATTGAATAATTGCAGTGCAAGGTCAAAAATCCATTAAATGGAAATTACAGTTATTTGTTTGAAAAGCTCAAGTCATATTTTATATCACAAGTCTCTTAGGTGACAGGTCAGATGGGTTAATCAGCAACCAGTTTTCTCTGCAATCCTGACTCAAACCTGCCTGTAGCAAGGGGGATGGAAGGAGAGTCCTGCATATCTACTTATGGTCAGTAGCAAAAATGTGGGGGTTTGCAAAAGTTATTGGCATTTGCCTCTGCTTCTCTATTGAAGTGTCTTACTGCACTTCGATAATGTGGATTTTAAACAGTGGAGAACTATACTGTGTGCCCCTGAATGAACTCATGCATCTTTGCAATTAATTCAGAACTGAAATGTCTCAGGGGCTGTGTTGCACGTTCTCCTGGGGTCCAGATTTTTCATCCGAGCCCCAAATTTTTCATGTAGTCCTAGCCTGTCAGCCAAAAATATATTTCTAAATCTCTCCTCTTCACCCTTCCCCAAATTTTTTGGTTATCCTTTTTTTGCATTTCCTCCTCATTTCCTGCAGTCATCAAAATTGTGAAGTGGCTATTGTAGTGGCAGAAGCAAAGTTCCACATCTTTAATTGTAAAATATGATATTCATATATCCTTGAGACCTGCATTGAGAATATTGCAAACTCAGTGGCTGGCTTAAAAAGTGGTTCTAATTGACCAAGAATTCATTAGGAAAATGGGAAAAGTAGTGTTTTCCTAAGGAAACAAACCCAACAAAACAAAAGACAAAAATATTCTTTTATAAAAACCAAATTAATGAACACAACTAAACGTGTTCACAGAAAATTTAAAATATTATTTCATAGTAGTGCACATGCATTTCATCTTATTTATAGTTGCCTTCTTTAAAAAAATAATCCCAAACAGACTAGCCAACAGTAAATTCTGGCCACCAGAAGCAACCTCCAGCAGCTGAAATAGAAATTTCAGAGTAACAAAGTGTTGTCTAGATGATAGAAGAACATTTTCCACATGATTCTTGGGAAGATGTGGTGGTGGTGTTATGTCTGGCGGTTTGATTATGCTAAATTGCTCTCTGGGTATTATTCACTGACTTGGTATATTTTGTTGTTGAAATGCAATTTGCAGCTCCAGACCTAATTGCCAACAACGATATAAATTTTTATATTCAGATAATTTTCTCTAAAGAAATAAAATGCAGTATTATTTACTGGACTATTTTAATATGATGGTAACTTCAGCGAGGTGGGTTGGTTTCAGTTTGATTCAAAACATAAATAAGTGTTAAGGATACCAAAAGGATGGATCAGGCTCCAGAGAGCTTATCCAGAGTTTCTGCATAAGCAAGTCCAGCTGACTTAGGCTCCCATGCTCTCTAAAATACCTACTCCTTCTCAAAACTGGAGTGGCTTCTTGTCCTTTCTGCAGCTAATGGAGTGGTGCTCCAGAATGTGACACAGGAATGCTGCTCCAGAATCTGACACAGGAATGCTACTCCAGTGGTTAGAAAACTTACCCTGGTTTTGGTTAAATTTCTTTTGGAGCCTTTTGCCTTAAATTGTGCTTATCCAAATTACACTTCAACAAAGAAAATAATTTCTACAATATATTACCGATCCTGACTGCCCATTCTAGCTGGGCATCATAAATTTCTTTTTAAGTTTCTTGCTGTTTATTTTGATTATCACTGTGAGTATGGAGATGTGGTTAAAAAAAAGGAGGGGAGGGGGGAAGAGATAAATTCTGTGTTATAATTTAAAAGATAATGGAGTGATGCTCAACTCCTTCTTTGCCTGTAGCCCCAGTTGTAGTTGCTTGTCTACAGTCATCCTTTTAATCATTTAGCTTGTTTATTTAGTGCCAAAAAGAGGCTTAAAATATGAAACCTGTATCAGTCCTTAGGGTTTTCAGTCATTGTTTCCTATGAAAGGGAGGGAATAGTTATGTGTAATGCAAATGGATACTATTCGTGAGATTCATGTATGAAATGATAAAATAATTTGATGAGTTGTTTAAATATTGATAGCTAGGCTGTTCTGGAGTTACTTGTTTCCAGAGTTCTTACTTTTGCTTCCCCTTCCTTTGTTAAATATGAATCCTTCTCCCTTACTTTTCGTCTTCCTTCTACTTTTCAATTCTCTTTGCTTTGCTGTCTTTACTTTTTCACAAGACAATGCCTGAGCTCTCATTTTTATGTTCCTTTCTCTTAAAACAAAATATGCTGCCATTTACTTTCTTTTCTTAGCTGGACAGCAGGAGGAAAACCACATGGAGTGGTGAAAAGGAAGAGCAACAACATCTTCTGTTAGTGTTGCTAGCAAGGCATCCACATTCAGTTTTAGATTGGTCCAAGAATGTAAAAACCACAAAGCACCAAATTCCTTGCTTTTTTCTATCTTTCAGCTGCCTACATGTTTTCTTTCCTCCTTGTTCCCAAATACCCAAATGAATAACTATGTCAACTGCTTTTTTAAAGGGTTTTCACTGAGCTGCTGCTTAGCAATAGGGCATTTCATTGCTTATCATTTGATCAGTTTTTTACACGGTACCTTACATCCTTAACTACCAAGCAAAATTAACAAACTCCTCAGATAATATAATTACTTATGGTCTCTTAGATTGTCATGCATTAAATTAACTGCGAATACATAATTGCTGTCATTAATACCTCCTGTCTCCTTAATGAAGCAAAAGGTAGAGGCACAAGCTTATCCATCATGTCTCCACAGCAGTGTCAGGACTTGGTAGATGGATTGGCTCTCACCTCCAGGGATGCCCCCTCAAACCCATCAGGTCTCACTGGTTTTGCTGTGCTAAAAAAGCAAAGATCTTAATCCCTTTAGATTGGTCCCCACGTGAGTGGTGTGTTGCTAAAGATGGTGCAACTAATAGCCATGTAGGGTGTCAGAGGATGTCATAGGGAGATTTTCTGCCTGCAGTAATCCCAATGAGTAAAGCAGTGCAGAATTAAACATGTGCTGCCTCTCCTTAGAGGCACTTTCTGTGCACCAGATCACAGAGAAAAGTACAATGAGACTTTTTTATATGAATACTCAACAAAATAATAGACTTACAGAGGTAAGTTATTTTGAGGACACTTAACAGATGAAATGATATAATGAACCCGCTTAAAGAAACACCTGAAAAATAAATTCTGTATTGCAAACTGACATGATTTTCACATAGTAGCAGGGAACTTCAATGAATATTAGTCTTGTGCAACATGCTTATGTGTGTAAAATGGGTTTCTACTGTACTTTGGCTTTAAAAACATTATTCACTGTTTTCTAGTACAAAGCCCCAGCAGGCATGCACTTGGCTAGCTAGTGAAGAACTCTGCCCCAGTTTTCCATAATGCATTCATGAAGGGATTTGTAACAACCAGTGGTTACTGCAGCAGAAAGACTAAAATGTTGTACTGTGGTACTTTTGAAACAAACACAAAAAGTTCAAACACTACAGCTCTCGCAGGCTAATGGTGTGCTATAAACAGAGGCATATTGCTACCAATGTATAATCCATGCTCAAAGCAGCCATTCATTAAGACTTATAATTTCCTTTCTGTATACTCTGCTCTTCAGGTTAAAACTGTGGATTTCAGAAGCCTCTGTTGGTGACTCAGCCCTACTGTGGTAAATACCTGCGCCCTGCAGGGCTCCATTCACCCAGTGCCTTAGGGAGAGTCCCCAGCACATTCTACTGCAGCTCCCTTACATTTCTCAACTCTCTTTCCTACAGATCAGCTGATGTCTGAGCATCTGTGATGAGACAAGGAAGGTCAAAGGGCTCATCAGCACATCAAGATGTAAAGCCTGGGGCTGCAGCAAGGAAGCCCAGAGAGTGGGCAGCAAACTGCAGTCAACACTGACTCAGGGCTGGGCTGGAGTGCTGCAACTGCTAAGAAGAATAATTAGGTCATTAAAGACAAGCTGGGCTTAGTTTAAAGTGAAGAAGGGCACCTCGTCAGCAAAAAAAACTTGGCTTATCAGAATTAGTGTCCCCCCCCACTTTCTTTCTTTCTTTCTCTCTCACTTTAACCTTACTGAGAGCTTGTTTTTTTTCTCTTCTGACCAGTTTGTTTCCAGCAGTTCAGAAACCTCTACTCCTTAGTATCATGCTCCCCCTTTTTCTTTTCTTGATTTTTCTCCTATCATTCTAAAACTCTCAGTGTTAGATAAAGATATGGCTTCAAGATATATGAAGAAAAGTGTGGAAAAAAGGTTGCAAAAAACTTCATCATAATTTATTTGACGTTTATATGGGTAGGTATATGCAGCCACAGAGAAATAGATGCCATTTATAGGCATCTCTGTCTTCATGCAGCTTAGACGTCCCTTTGAACCTGACATCATCAAAAATAGAGCTTAGAAATCTGCTAAGATGCTACAGCACTCATTAAGAGGAGAACATGTCTTATGAGTGACAGCATTGACAAGCTATGTTGATGTAACTCAAAAAGCTGGTAAAATGCAAAATGAGATGGCATGGCTGCTCTTCTGGGACTTCTGCCCTTGTGGCCCATAAAAAGAGCAAGGCCAATGTCCGCCTCAGGAGGATTCTGGACAAACTCTGGTTTGAGGGAGCTTTGTTCCTAAAAGGGGATCCAGCATTAATCATTGTCCAATGCAACTACTGCAGGATGCATACACTATGTTATAACAAAGGACTTTATAATGACAGGACATGCAGTTTTATAGGTTTCATCCTGAAAGAAGTAAATTCAGACAATTTTGCATTTGCAAGATTGGACTTAGTCCAGCGTGACTGTATCTGTATTTTAATTCAACCCATGAAAACACTGGAAAACAGCTTTCTTCTGTGCTGTTTGCTGGAATTGACCCATTGTACCTTCCCAAAAATTTCAAGAATCAGATGAAGGGTTAAAAAATCTGAAATTGGTAAAAGAACTGAAAGCTTCCAGGTGTGTATGTGTGTGTGTGTGTGTGTGTGTGTGTGTGTGTGTGTGTGTGTGTGCATTAACACTGACATTAGTGCAGCCAGTCTTTCTGGAACCTGAATTATGTGTGTATCACTGGAGAAAGGAGGCTTGAATTAGAGGGAAAGTGCCTGTAAGGAAAGCATTTTGCTCTTGAATCTGTAAGAGAGTTTTCCCTTTGGGAATGAAACAAAGCATGTGTTGCAGGTCACATGTGGCAGCTATAGCAGAAATCAAGCTTCTTAATGTGGAAGTTCTTAGGAACTCATGCTTTCCTACTGAGCCAATCTCAAATTAACACTTTCATACTCTGTAATTTACACATAAAAAGACAGTTTTAAGTGTACTCTGTGTGTTATTTTACTCTACCACCCCTCTGTTGTTTCTGCACAAGAAGCATGTACAGTTTCTCTGTACCAAAATTATTTTTGTGGCAGGATTAGAATATGACAGTCATGTTTTGGCATATTACGTACAACATGCTCAACTCTGAGTCATATAACTTATGAAGCAGAAATAGAAATATCAGGGACAAAAGTGGGGTATAGGGAATTGGGGGAGAGATTAATTTCAGAAATTTTAGCTGGGCCTTTTAAACTAAAGTTATATCAATAAATTCTAGAAAGAGCAAAAATTAACTAGTTATTAATTAAGGAAAGCATTGTCATTCTTTTTCTCTGCAGCCCAAGGAAGTTATGAGTTTGATTTACAGTCAAATATAAAGTGGAGCTGGATGATTGCTTTGATCCAAAGGTATTCACCATCACACACAACAAGGGACACAGGGCCCAGGAAATGTAGAGACCCAAGAGTGTGCACACCCTGTGGGGACTTCAAGATGTAATACTGAAGATATTTAAGAGTCACCTTGAATAAATATCCAGGCTGCACAGGTGCCTCTCTGAGCTGGGCCCCTGAGACTTGTGGGTTTTTTCCCTTGTGATGATAAATTAACTTTGATGTGATAACAGTGCAGGGTGAAGTCCATCTCCAAGGTTTAGAGGAGAGAGATAAAACAGAAGAAAAAGTTTCTGGAAAAAAGACAGCTTGCAGGAGTCTGATTACATTTTCCAATTTTTTTTTTTGTGTCTTGTTTAATTATGCATTTCTGTTCCTTCCATGCTGGAACTGAACTCTGCTGACTGAAACTCAAAATTTTTCCTCCCAAATGGTGAAATGAACCCACACACACTGAAGATCAACAAAACCAGCAAAAACCTAAAACTGGATTTTCTTTCCCTAAAATTACTCCTTACCTTTTATTACTCCTACACAAATTGCTGTGATATTGTAAATATGATAAAACCCTCAATGTGAGCTGAATAAATTGATTAGGAGAAAAATAGTCATGTGGGCTGGTCTAGATTGGCTTATTAAGGATTCAGTACCTAATTGCTTGCACGTTGGGATGAAAAAGAAGGAAGAAATAAATCCAGAGAGAAATACATGTTTGTTTGTGGAATGGTTGATGGGCTGATGGCCAGTGTAGGCTGAAAAAGACTGCAGGAGTTTTGGATACAGTGAGAACCTATTACTGTTGGTTGGCATGGAGCAAAATTCAAAGGATGACATCCACAGACTGCAGTGCCTGGAACAATATAGCTGTGGTTCAAGGGTTTCTCTTTTATGGCCTGATTACAAATGCAATATAATAAACTGTGCCCTGTACTTGCACAGCTCCTTTAAGCAATGATCTCAAAGAACTTTGCAGAGCGTTATTAAGTGAGGACATGTATTTCACCTGGGAGCAAAGCTTGGAGATGCACTTCCCATCTTCACACCCTTTCCTGTCTTCACTGTCAGGTGCATCTCTGTTTACTGATATGTGAAGGGTAGAGCTCAGGGGCAAAGCTAATTGATAGTAAAACTCGTGTTTGTATGAGGTTAGGGGGCAGGAACCTGTGCATTTGAGGGGTAGTCTGAAAGACTGAAGGTATCAAGCAAGAAGCAAGAACCAAGTCAGCACAAAAGGTATGCTGGGGGTAGAAAAGGAGCAGAATGCTAATCATATTAGCAAAGGAAGTAAGGCGAGATGTTACATTGCTGGGAAGAGTGTTGCACATCAAGGTGGGTTTCATAACATTCTTTGTCCACAGTAGCTGAGAAGAAAACTTATCCCCCTTAATAGTAAACTTGGTTGGACTTTCTTCCTTTTAAATAAGGGCTTGGTCATAACTCTAGTCCTCACCACCCAATACAAAGCAAAAATCTACAGCTTTGGGGAGAAAAAAGGAAACTCTTTAAATCCTCTTCCTACTATTCATTTCCAGTATCTTTTCTAGCAGCAAGCAAAGGACCATGCAGAGTGTGCAGAGAGAAAACGATTAATTAGCTCCCACCAGATCTGCAGTTCCCTGGCCATGTAAAGCCTTCTGTTGAAAAGAAGTGCCCAGTCATTCTCTTTACCCAAGTGAGAGGAAATGGGAACAGCTCAACACCTTCCAGATTTTAGACAAAAATGAATAAAGCAGAGGTGAGCTGGACTCCTAAAAAATGAAGAGGGAATTTAAAAGTAATGCAGTAGCTGAGAAACTGAAGTATATTTGAAAAACTAAGTGGCCAGTATCCACCAGATAACATAAAATCCTAGACCTGTGAATGATTTAGGTTTTATGCAAGAGTAGCAATAGCTATTGCCTCAGAACAGCTGAAGAAACCAAAAAATAGTCTAACTGGCTGCTCTGATGAGGCAGTCCACAGGTCAGGGAACATGTCATTGAAAGTCAAACAAAAATAAGTAGCCTTATTCTAAAATGGGTGTTCTAGGACTCTTGGTTGCGTGGTTTCTCCAGCAAACTACCAGTGAAGCAAAGTGGAGTTTAAGCAGCATAAATGTGTCCATAATACCATTAAAAATATGAACCAAGTATCAGGATAAAGGTACTCCTGAAAACTTGGAGGATAGTGTAAACTTACAAGGTGTAGACAAATGCTGTTGCTAATTTGAAAATATAAATGAATGGTAGAAAAGAGGCCTGATTCATGGCACAAAGACCTAAGGAAATGACTTAATAAAATGTCTCAAGGGTTCTGAACAAAAAAGTAAAGCCCACCATGTGGCGAGTGGAGCTGCAGGCAGCAGGGACACACGCCTACCTGGAGCCAGGGATGCACCTGTAGGAGCCTCCCCCCAGGGTATCCCAGGAGAAGGGATTTTCTGCAGCAGGAAGAGGAGAGCCACTCCACAGAGACGGACAGTGATGCTCAGTTCATGACTGCTCTCAACAGGCTTGGAGATCCTTCATAAAAGGAGCAGTGCAGTACATATGTAAAGTGTTATTATTACTCCTGTTACAGGGGTTTATTAAATTTAATGAGGACATTGAGGGATTCCATTAATCCCAACCACAATGCTAGTCTCTCAACATTTTCTTGATTAAGCCATTGAAAATATAACAGCTCTGAGTGCCTTGAGTTTTTACACAGTGAGATTATTAAGTGCACTCTACACACAACAGCATTTACTCACCTGAATTCTATTCCAGCTCCTACTTTATCTGCTCTGCTCTTCCACATGCAAGAATATGAACCTATGCAAAGTCCACAAATACATTTTTCCCATAACACTTTGCAATAAGTGAACAATAATTCTTGCAAAATTGGAATGGAATTTCAACAGAATTATGTATTACAACTACAGAAGTATCCAGGGAGCAGCTTGACTAATACCATTATCACAATGAATAGTAGAAGAATTAATGTGATTTGCTGCTAACTGTAATAGAAAAGCGTTTAAATTTTACTTTTGGAAGGCATCTTCCTTATTTTCCTACACAAAGTCTTTCCAACTTGCAGGTAGATGTGAAAGTCAGATGAGTAAGGCCTTTAATAAGTAGAGATGTTGGATTTTCACTTCTTCTTAGGCCTTGCTTTTTTTTTAAGTCTTGCCTTGAGTACATCTATGTCTTTCATCTACAATTTCTTCTATAATTTGAGATACATTTTACAATTAAGTTTGCATCAGCTTACAGTGAATTAGCAAAAAAACCCTCTGATACATTTGGAAGTAGTGCAGATACTGACTTCTTTCCCTGTTGTTAAAACGTTATAAAAACTAGAAAAAAGGAGAAAATCAGATCCAGTCCTGAAGTCATAAATAAAAAATAACCATAAAAAAATTCTTAGTAACCAACCAGCAGAAGCACCTTCCAGTAAAACACACAATTACTTGCATTATTCATTGCTGAGCATTTCTGTTCCAGGGATTCTTTTTCAAACTAAATACATGAGACCAATAAAAATTTAGGAGGAAGGAATACAAATTAAAAAAAAAAAAAAAAACAAAAAACTAGTTGTTTGAAATGCCTTGTAATGGACAAACAGCTTCCTGTAATGTCATCAAACTAGTGAGATTTTAAGTATTTAAACAAAATTAAGATACACAGCTTCAGTGCACAAAGGTATTGGCTCTGAGATACTTGGTGTTCTTTCCAGATGCATATAACCAATGAAGAAAATGCAAAGGGTAGAGTGAAGATTGTGTAATTACTGAAACTAGGAATTACAAATACAAATGCAGATTGTTCAAGATGCTTCCAGAGTTGATGATGGTCATAAAATTCAGAACCTGCAAATCTAACATGCAGAAAGCTGAGCTCTCACTTTTTTTTTTTTTTTCTGAGGAGGCCTCAATACTTTTACTCAGACTAGAGAACCGTCTTACGAGAGAGAACAGTTTTCCTCTTATCACAATGATTATCAAATAGAGGTATTCTACGCACCTATTGCCAACAAGTCTTGGTACGTTCCTTTATCATTATGTGCTTTATATATCTTGCAGAGAAAAATTAACAAAATATTTTTGAAGCACTTGTGTTCTAAGAGCAAACATGATAAAAAAATCGTAACAGTGCCTTCTTCCCTCTTGTCCTCTCTCTGCACACATCAAGAGTTGTGTAAGCAAGGACTGAATGAGCACATAAACACAGGAGATGCTCTTAGGTGTGGTGATAAGAGAAACTGGGAACAAGACAAATTAAAGTGGAGCTTACATAAACTGGTTTATTCAGCAAGTTTTCCAAAGCTGAAGACAGTAGTGTTTCAAAATTTTAGGCTGCACTTGGACAAAAAGAACTACAAAACAAGATGTCATAAGCAATTCTCTCTCCACAGGGAAGCAGGGAGGAAGATCTGATGTATTTTACTTATCCTCAGCATCTTTGACAGCGTGTTTACTTGCAGTAAGTTTAGGGAGGAGAGCAGAGAATGCCATGCACTTAGTGCACAGAACATCTTCAACTCTGTGAGCTTTAGGTAAAGCTTTTGAATATTAGGGATATGGGTGGTTAATCAGTACACAGTGTTAGGATGCTTACATTATCCAGCACAGAATAAACAGAGAAACTATCCTGTGTGCACATTTTTTCATATGAAATTATATGATTATACAGACCGATACTTCTCCAGGACAATGAAGAGTGCTGGCCCTATTTGTTTCTTCTGAACATGAATATTTAGTCTTAACACAGGAGTTAGCCTGTTAACAAAGCCTTAGCAGAGGGGCCAGTGGGGATCCCTGTGAATGGGCTGGCTCCTCTGTGGAAGCCTGGCAGCCCCAGGACCAGCCTGTTCTGTACTCAGGTTTGTTGAAGCTCCTGGTGGGGCTACTCTGCTGTTCAAGCCAGGAAGAAAAGAGGTATCTATTTAATGCACCAAAGCTTGAACAGTCTGTCTATGTCATGATTTTATGAACAGTCTTATTAAAAGCTTAAAATTAGGTAGTTCAATGATGGGAAATGTTCCCTGCACAGCAACAGACTGTGAAACAATTGAGTTTCCTTTCAGCTTTTACTTTTATATAGATGGATTCTGGGACAAAAACACGGGGTTCTTACTAAGGGAATAAAAAAGTTGTTCTTAGTGTCTTTGGAAAAAAAGCATGTCCTTTGGTAGAGCCATTTTCATGTATTTATGCAGCATGTGGTGTGATAGTGGGTTTTCATGTACATTTTCCTGATAGATGGGCAGTATTGTTCAGGAAAATGAACTGAAAACATAGTAAAGAGGTACCTAGAAGCAAAAGCCTAAAGCTGAGAATATAAGTCACCTTCTCAAGGCAGGATTGTTATTTGGGTAACTACAATACTGTACCAAATGTAAAAAAATATGATCTACTGCCACCTCCCTCTTGTGGACTGCTATTTATAGCGGCAATTGGACAGCAGATCGCTGTTTAGCAGTTTGATGTCATCATTTAAATTCCAAGTGAGGGAGATAGCCTCTTGAATGTGAATAAATACAAATGCTGATTCCCATCTACCAGTGTGTAGACATTCATTATCTCCCACCTTTACCAGATCACACGTGCCAGGATCACTGCCACAAGTAGGAATTACTCAAGCACAGCAGGCTCTGAAAGACCTACAAAGTTTGCTAGTTACCATGAGAAATATTGCCCCCAGGAAATGCATGATTCAAAACCAGTTTGTACATGGTGAATGCCTACCCATAACCATGCATAATTCAAGTAATTCATGAACCATAGGAGCCTCACTTGGTACTCCTGAGACAACCAACAAATGTCATGGCATGAATAATAGAAGAACACATATATTTGTATAGCACATTGAATTATCTACTGTAACTCCTCAGCTCATTCCAGCTACTGGCAATTATCTCTGTGTTAGCAGGCACTGAATAAGCAGAATATTTACCCAGTGAGCTTTAAAATTCTGAAACTGCTTGTCCTGAGTGGCCTCTGTTGCTTTGCCCTGCATAGGGGACTCGTCAAATGCTGTCTAATGCTAAGTGTTCATGTTGCAGCTTGCAGCTCAGAGTCCAGCACTCAGTTTCTTCTCCAGTGGGCTATTTTAGCTTGGCAACTTGTGGATGGAAATAAAATTCAGCTGTCACTGTTACGATGCAGTCACCATCATTTAATTCCATAACTAACTAAGCTGGTGGGGCAGACTGCAGGATTTGTCAGGTTGTCTGCCTAGATTACCTTCACCATCTTGTTTCCTTTATCACCAAAACGTTAATCTAAAATGGTGTCTTTACCAAAACTGAAGAACATTTTTAGCCAATCTATCCTTTTCCTAGGGTGAACCATTTGATACTTTGAAACAAGAACAGTAGAACAGATATTTACCAGAAAAAGCAACGAAATATCTTAAGCATTTGGAGAAACTTGTGTTTTTATTGCTTAATAAGACTCAAAAGCTTGTCACTTGGCCAGGTATTTCCAAGCACATCTGGACTTTTCTCTGTAAATGCCAGGTGGAGTTGACAGGATACAGAAGTGTTTTGTTCTTGTTGTCTTTGTGTTTTTTAAACTGATCAATAAGTGTACACGAACAGCCTGCCTGGGAATGCAAGTGAACCATATTCCCTGGACATTTTTCAGCTTTACAAAAATATTCCCAAGTTAAAATAGAAAAGTTGATTTTCTGTTTTAAGAAAGCAGCCCAGCTGCACCTGATGTATTCAAAAATACAGAAACATTGCAGTAAGTCTTGGGCACAGAAGTTGCCCTGAGTAGAGAGATGCCCCAATGCAGTTGATTATGCTTATTTAAGAGAAATATTTACAATTCATTTCCATTAAAATATTTTTTACCTGTTTCAGGTCATTTACATAATTTGACAACACCATTTAATTCCTAATCCTATACACTGGAGTATTTACTCCCTTTTGTGCTGTCTGAAAATGTAATAATGTGTTTTGCTACACAAGCTACAATTGAAGACATTTTTCAGTATCAGATGCTGGACAGGTCTGCATAAGCCCTGACTTGTTACATGTTCCATGACAAATGACAGTCAACTCCTTGTTCTCTAAAGTTTTCAAAATGTTGCTTTTATTTCACAGTAGTTCCAACTAGATCATTCTTGCCCGGCTTTCCTAAGAATGTTGTCAGAGGTTGTCAAGTCACACTGGCTATAGGAGACAACTTGACGATTATGAAACTGCAAATAAAGGTTAATTGTGGAGTTCTGGAGCAGTTTTCTTTGTTGTTCCTCTTGACCCTGAAAACTTTCCTAGGCTATTTTCCTTCAACTTAGATATGGAAGGCCTGGCCTAAGTCTGCTGCTTTCATGTTTGCCACATAAGTGGCAGGAAGTCTACTTTTCAGCAGGGTTTTCTTTGCATTATATCCACAAGAAAGGTAGATATATAGAACCAGAATCCAATGATGGTTTAATCAGCAAATTGTCCTTTTGCTGAAGTTTGGGATACACTGCTTTTCTTCTGAGCTGCAGTTAGTTAGAATTCCATCTAAATTATTCTCTCCTGGTCTAGCCCTATTTTGTTAGTTGGTATTATAAATCTGGGTACAAAAGACAGGTGGTTTGGGTTGGCTTTACAGTTCCTGGAACGGAGGCCAGCAACATTGGCTGAGGTGTGTAAGTGCTACTGCAGTGCTGAATGAATAAATATCCACCATACTCTGTATTTTCCTAGTGTCTGCTAGGCCCTATTAAGGAAATTACGTATCATGGTATTCACAGCTTTGCTTAAGATGATCCTTAAGTAATCAGACTTTCTTGTCTGAAAGATTTCCTTTATATTTAATGAGCACAAATGATGTTCCTGTGGAGCAAGCAGCTTACAGGGTTGTGGCCAAGTGAAATTCTGACAGTAGGTACTTGTTTATTAGTCAAGATTTGTTCTTTGTAAAATCATTTTCCTTAGGCTTTTTGTTTCCACTATCCTCCAGTTGCCTTCTTTCTCATTATCTAATATTTCATTTCCATATTTGCTACTTCATTTTAAGAGGGGCAAAAAAATCATTTTAAGGGACTTATGTACATAAAGAATTAAAATAATTTTCAAGCGAATAATTTAATTTTTCTTAGAAAAGGAGTAACTAAAAAAGAAAATTAACTAACACTGTGTAGTTTATTTCACATGATAGTGCTTTTAAATGATAGTTTTTGATTTGCATCTTTTTCTGCTTTATTTTGGATAAGCTAATTAACTTTAAAAATAGTCTCCATAAGATGCAAAGCATGGGAGAAAAGATGGTGGAAGCCAAAAGGTTGACTACAGCAAGAGTGGTGTTGAATTAAATTAAACTCCAGCACAGAACAAACTCTGTGGAGTGCAGGAGGACAGTCTAATTTAAAAGGGTGTGCCTTGCTGTGCAGTCTCTTTAAGTGTGATCTGCTTTTGGCCTAATTTTCTGTGACAGTGTATTTAATAACAGTGGTCCCTTACTGAGAATCCTTCTGCCTGGTCTGTCGCTGTAGAAATTTTGGCTCTGTAATAGGCACATCTTTGTCAATCCAACACTTAAATTTCCTTAAGGGAATTAAGAACTCCTAACAGTTAGTCACACAGCTCCAGGTGAAGAAATACTTTGCTATTATAAAAGCACCCCAAACCTAAGATATTCTGCATTTATTGGTCCTCTACCTTTTAGCTACCTATTAAAAAATTAGAAACTTATTAAAAAAAAGAAGGCTGCCTTGTAAGACTCATTATTTAAAAGCCTAGGAAGGACTCTCAAGGGCAGATCAGGACTTTCACAACAATATGGATTAATGTGATTTTTTTTGTGTGTGTGCTAAAAATAGATGGGCACTGCTGTTTGACAAGCGTTTTATGGGGAATATGCATTTTTCATTTATGAACATTCATCATTAAGTGGCTTTATTTTTAAAACGTTACCTAATGGAGTTACATGGAGTCAAGAGCCAACATGTAGATGTACTTCAAAACTACTTGGTTTCCAAAGCAGCAGTCCTATTTAAATGTGTACATGCCTTCTATGACCTGGCATATTAGAGGTTCTGAATTTAATTTAGTTTAAATGTGCAATTTTCTTTTTTTCCTCCTCTGCAATTATGCAGCATATGAAGTATATAGAGCAAGCCTATGAACACGCTGTGTCTGAAGAGCTCAGCACACATGCTGAAGCACCATTCTTCTCTCTCCTCGCCATTATACAAATAATTGTAGGATTAAAAATCAAAAGAATCTGTAATAACAGCTAAGGCTCTTGCATCTTGGTCTTTCAGACTTTGGATAGACCCAGCAGTGTAGAAGCAGTGCTGGAATTCAGTCAAACAGCTTATCTCAAGGAGTTCTGCCTGCTGGATCCAACACAGCACATTATGTATCAGTGGCGTGTCACCATCTTTGCCACTGGAGACGTGACAAACCCTGCTCCCAGCTGGCAGCAGGCATGCAAGGTATCCTGTCTGCTGCTGAATGAGCATCCCTGGCAACAGCAGTGCTGAGACAAGGAGATGCTGCAGTCACGGGACAACCTCCATCTGCAAAAGTCCTCCAGGGCAATGTGGAATCTCATCAATCAAAACTGAGAAATATATGTTGTTTCATTTCTCTATTTTCACTTTTTCTATTTTCCCTGATCACAGGAAAGGAGGCATAACAAACCATGTCTTGGCTTAGACTGGATAAAAAGAAATTCCAGCACATTCCCATTTTGACAAAGGGGATTTCAGCTCACACACTCTGGAGACTCATGGTTTTGTTGTAGAGCAAAACTGTCGAAAATATAGACATTCTCAATTTACCTTTACCTGTCCTCTGTCACAGTCCACTATCACAGAAGGTGACGTGGAGACACAGAACCAAATTGGAAGCAATCCCACAAGCAAAGGTGACAGGAAGAAAGCACAGGACAGAGTATCCCAAAAGGAGGTCTAATTTTAAGAAGGTCCATTATGCTGCTACATCTCAAATAAAAGTATTTGGGAGGGATTTAAGTAGTACACAATGAATTATTTCACATTCTGAAACCACTCACTAATTTAAGCCAGACACATGAAAGAAATATGTATCTTTTTATGAAGCATGCATCTTGTCCAAATTATCTCTTTATTTTCCTTGCTAAGAAGTGCATGTATACAGCTCATTGAAGAGCATGCACATTGCCAACAAGAATGGAAAAAAAGGAATTATTCAGGGGGACACTTTGTCATTTGTTTATTCTTCATGTGCATGTCTCAAGACATGGGGTGCATTTAGCACTTCCTGCATCATGTATGTCCCAGGATAAAATAATCAAGGTGAGTTCAAAGGTGCACGCATTCACCTTCAGCACCATTATTTACTGGGGAGTATCACTCAATCTTTTAAATATCTTTTCCAAAATGGAGTGCAATCACTTCTGCCTGGAAAAAAAAAACCTGATCACTCTGAGCTGTCACCAATCATCTCTCAACTGAGAAGAATATTTCTGTTATCTCTCCCACAGTGAGTGCTGACTGTATAATGACAGTCATAGCATGCATTAAATTTACTTAGTGATACATTTGTATGACTGGAATAATGGCACTTGTCTCCCTTGTCCACTTTGCCCCTATGTACTAATATTAATGAAACCATGTCTTTATGCACTCTTTTCCTGAGTCCTGATTGTCTGCCATAGACACCAGTACTCTCTGCGGTGTTTAAACGTAACAATAAAACTCATAGAAGTAAATTGATGTGAAAAGGCACCAAGGTCAAATGGAGCCATTTCTAATTTTATCTTGCCGTCATCCTATGGTGCATCCCCAGTCATGTAATAAGGAGAAAAGAGGGAAGGTTGAGACTGATGAGAACAGTAAATTGTTTTTTGACAACTGGCTTCTATCTTTAGGTTTCACACACGCCCCTTCCTCAGCCTTTCGAAACTGTGGTTACTGAATTCAGCACAAGAAAATATAGGAAGCCAAGGCAATGGTTTCCTGAAGCAGAATGAGAAACAAAGAAACTGTACACAGAGACACAGCCAATGGAAAGCCCAATAGGAATTTTCAGCTCCTGCATTTTTAAGTGTTCTCTTCTTGTTTAGGGGTGCTTTATTAGTCAATTGCTTCTCCTCATTAACTTATAGCCTGGCACTCATTGCTCTGTAAACTGCCCTAACAGCCCCCATGAGCACTGCTCTAGTGAAGGATCTGGTTGTGTTTCCATTATAAACCTACTTTCAGAGATATTTATAACTCAGCTATTTGAATTTTCATCAAGCTTTGGGGAACTTGGCTCACAGGTCAAAGAGTGAAACAATTTTCAGCTTATGAATTTGAAAAGAAAAAATTTTAGCCAAGAGCAGTTTCCAGCACAGAAAAATTCATCATGATTTAGAAGCTTCCAGGATAAGAAAATTTATATTATCTCATGCAGGAATTACTTTATGTGAATTACATATGTTACATTTGTGTGTAAAAGTTCAGATTAATAAAACACATTGGATTCATTATTTTAGATGTTTTAATTTCAGCATCAAAATGCACTGGTTTTGCAAATTATCTAAAAGGTAAAACACAGATTGTATAATTTCATTTTCAGTTTTTGAAAATTTGTGAAAGATTTTGGATTTATAACTGTTTCATAAAATATAGAACAAGAAAATATTGATGAGGAATAACTAAAAATGCAGAAATATCCTGTGAGCTTATCTATTTGAATAGTTTGTATATTCTAACGGTAACCTCATGTGTTTGTGCAAGAAAAAGTAATGGCATTTTCTTTTTATTCCCTTACATCTGTCTTGAATGTATTCAGTACCACATACAAAGTTTATCTTGTTAACAAGGAAATGAAAGCTGCTTAAGTCTCTTAAATTTTGGGCTGGCTGATAGTTACCTTTATAGTTGGAGTGCTTTACTAGTTCAGATATATTTACATAAATATATTTCTAACATGCATTCAAAGATTTGCTTGAATATTCAGTAATATTTGTCTTCTTGCAAATATTATTCTAACTTATATTTATGGTAATTTTCCCAGTTATTTCACTTTAGAATCTAATAAACAAAATTTTTATTCTAGATTACTTCATTGAGATCCTTCTCTTTATCAGGGTTTTCTATCGCACATCTGCTGGATGCATGTATTTCATTTCTGTCACTAATAGTCTCAGCTCTGCTCTAAACCACAGTTTCCAGCCTAAGTCAATTTTCACTTGACAACTCTGGTCTCTCACTCTGTCTCTAAGTTACATTACCTCTTCTAGGTCACTGATATAAAAACTGAACTGAGCCACCTTTAATGGTTACCTTGGTAGAGATCTGTTAGTTGCATTCCTCTTTTTGAAGTTCAAAATTACCCTATATTTGATGTTTAAGCCCATTTTGGTGTCTGTGCAAATACCTCATCGTTTTCACTGTACTTCCTGACCTTGGAGATTAGCTTTTTGTCCACTTTGTGTTGTAGATAAACTGCCTTCAAGTCCAGGTAAAATGTGCTGATAGTTTCCTCTCTCTTTTTGACTTTATCTGCCTTTTAGTTTCCTCTTCTGTCCTTACCTGCTCCACTACACGCCTTTTCAATACAGTCTCAATGTGCAATCAGAGTAATTTTCTGCTTGATATGGAACCATCTTTAATGTTGAGTCCCCATTTGTTACTACCCAGTCTGTCCCTGAACCTTGACCCAACTCCCAAAAACCAAACTTTTTTTAAACAAATTTTAGATATGCAGGGGCTCTCTTTGAAGTAAAACACCATGCCCTAACTACTTTTGGATATATGTACAGAAAGAAGTATATTGTTAGTATTGCCATTCCCAGGATAGCTTGAAAATCCTGGATACTATTTATGAGTATTTTTACCAGGTCTCTTTTTGATTTTTACTATGAAAATTTTCCATTCAACACTGGTTGGTATTAAATACACTACCATCCATATTGGCCAGTTTTCAGTAATCACATCTTAAGTATATAAATAAATATTAATTAATTCCCTGAATAATTAAATCTGTTCAACCTGTCTAAAATATCTGGTCTCACTGAAGAATAATGAACAGAAAGCTGCATTATCTGCTTTATCCACAGTGTTTCTGTTCAGTTTCTGTGTGCCTAAGCTTGTGGGTAATGGTTGACGTGGTGCATGTTTGGTTTACATACAATTGCAAATTGTGCCAGAAAATACTGTTCTCATTTCAGATGAGCAGGTTTTTAAAATTTCTGTAATGGATTTTTAAATATCTGCAAACAAATATGTAATCAAGATCATGAGTTTGCTGATCACATATTGTATACTTGTGTGTTCAAATTTTAACATATACAATGGCATTTACAGAACCATGCTTGAAGTTCAGAACATCTGATTCCATAATAAGCTTTTCTAAAATCTCAAATCTTCCAGTACCAGAATTTTTTTTAAAAAATGTTTTCTTTTTGTTCTGAGATGTAAACAAAAAAGTAAATAGCTCAGCAAAGCTCCTCCAAAACCAAATTTTTGAGGATCTTCACTACTAAAAACTCAAAATAAACTTTTTAAAAAAATTATGTGTCTGCTTGTGTTAGGGTCAAAACAGCTGTATGACTCTCAGTTGGACTTCCATCATTCCTCTATGGGGATATAATACCATCTGACAGCTGCAAAAGTCAAAACATGCTCTTCAACCACACCAACCCAACACAGTCAACTTTATCAAGACAAATCTTTGCATAGTTATCATGTTTGATTTATGGCTGCAGTGCTCTGAGACCTTTAAAGGAAAGCATCTTTATAAGGGAGAGCATGTAGGTACCCCTGCAAAAAGTGTTACAGTTCCTTTGATTATTTTATTTTGGTTTTGAACATCTAGGTTTTCATTCCCTCCTTGAAATTACAGACTGGTTTTACAAATAAAAATGTGGGAAGGACTTTAATATGGTGGAAGTAAGTACTCATTTAAAATTGTATACAGCATCTTTCCAAGATCAGTGACAAAGAGGCCTCATTATTTTCACTTTACATCCAGTCCTCCTGTAACTTTCATTTCCAATGAGGATTGAAACTCTTTTTCCATGCCTCTTCCTGCTGAATTATAATTGAGCATCAAAAGGACTGCAGAACTTGCTTCCTCAGAAAGCTGTAAAACAATGACACTGAATTTTGCAGGGTTTCTCAGATTTTCTCCTCTACAGTACCTTAATAATTTCCTGAGCTGTATAAAAGCATTGGTGAGATAAAAGAGCCAATGATTTATTATTTTAAAGCTTGCTTTTCATGGTTTGGAGTTTTTTTATTTTTTTTTTCTTCCATGACCATTCTTCAGGAATATGCTGTCTTTCACTCTACAATAAATAAGTCTTCTGTCAATAAGATCTGTGCCTAATGAATGAGTGGATTGTTTTATATTTTGACACCATAGTAAAATTTGTCTCCAAGGAGATCAAAAAAGACAAGAGGGAAGAAATGCCTAATGTATGTATTTGAAGTTGCTGTGAAAAATAGGGAATGTAAATAGTCATGGAAGAATACTGTATTGTATCTTCACTAAATGGCAAGGGTCTTTGAGCTGCAGACCACCCAAGAACAAATAACACATGCCATGTTCTGTGCCTTATGTATTCCATCAAATCCTTAGCACAAGGATATATTTAACAGACAAAAACTTATCCACAGGAAAGACTGTTCATATATTAATTTACCATCTTATGCATGTATGTTGGAATAATTACTCATGTTCTGTATACTGTATGCTAGAAATGAAATGTTCATTTGCAGTTATCTACAACCTAATAGTAAAATAAGCAATGGCTAGATATCTTGAATAAACATTTAATTATAGTTAAGGATCTGGATCTTTTCAATATCAGATTAAGTAAAAACAAAATAAAATTCAAATTAGATAGCACTTTAAAATTTATGGGGTCAAATATAAACATTTTTCTTCAAATGTTTAATAACCTGTTGATTATATTCAATGATGTTTGTTGTTACATTTATAATAACACACAACTATTGGAGAGAGAATGCATTTAAAACCAAGTCACTGAGATGTAAAATGAAGTTTCAAAAGTAGCTGAAGGAAAAAAAAAAAAAGCGTGCCTTAGAATCTGTGAGTTAACCTTGCAGACTCTTCTTTCACACCATGGGCTAGAGAAAGAAGAGTCAAGCCCTGGAGAAGGTTGTACTCTAACAAGGTGACACAAATACTGCATTGTGAACCAAACTCATCAAGAACTCGAACCTACCAAAAGCCCCATATGTTTGGCATTCTTTCCCAAATTAATTGAAAACAGAATTGCAAATAAATGAAGTTCTGTTAACTGGTAAACAGAGGGGAGAACATGCTGACCCTCACCCACAGGCCCTTTCTGTGACTGAGACACATATGGATAAACAGAAAATCGGCATTGTTGCATTTAAACCATGTAACTTCTTTCCAGTTTGAAGCACTTATCAGGAACAAGTGCCCTTCCTTTTGCAGATGTGTCACTCAGAAGCTCTCCTCCTTTCTGCAGGGCCATGGCACCAGATAGCTGATGCTCTTAGGGAGGGTGTCAGTGAGTTTCTGCAACAGCTTCACTCTTGTTGCAGGCTCTCGTTTCCCTTTGCATAGTCCATAGAACTGCCTGCTGGAGGTCTGTATGCATTCAGACACAAGAGAGATACAAAGAGACACAAACCATGAGCATTGTTTGTATTTTCTGTGATATTTGCATGAACTTGCCAAACCAACCATGTCCCATTTCCATTCATTGAATCATTTGCTCCTTCTCTGTACTGCATTGTGTTTACATGGGATTGCTCACCAGTTTATTCCTCTATTCCTCTCTTTTTTTTTCTTTTTTTTTTTTTTCTTTTTTTTTTTTTTTTCATTCCTGTTTTGATTATTTTTAAAATTTTTCCTACTTCTATGCCCAGAGTTTCACTCTTCTTCAGAGGCTTATGAGTAAAACCACACTGACAGGAAGACTAAAAGGATCTTTCCCTGATTATGATGGCATCTGGGATGCACGCTCTGCTGAGTATGCTTTAGCTCCCTGGATCTACCAGTATGATTTATCCTTGGAATCTCCTAGGAATCCAGGCTGTTACACTCCACAGCACCCAGAGAAAAGCCCTGTGTAAAAATGCCCAGGTGCTATACAAATCAACACTGTCCAGATTTCCAGCAGGTCTCCTGGAGATTTGGTGTTTCAGTTCACCAAAGTTGCTTTCTAACTGTAGAGATTCCTTCCTTTAGGTACCCTAGCTGTTCAAATAATCCTACCTCACATTTTCTCTGTTGGGAGAGTCATCTTGCTTTGCTTATGTTTTGTTCTGTGCTGCAAATAAATCTTATTTTTATGCTATGCACCACACACAACTGAAGTGTGCATTAGTCCAAGCAAGATTATAAAAACTGCAATCCTTCAGTGTTCCTGCTCTCTTCATTTTTCAGTACACTTTCAATAAACCTCACCCATCTCTGTCCTCAACATCCAGTTTATATCTGTTTTCTCTTTGCACATTTTGACTGTCTCTACAGAAAAGATCATACTAAGGAATATCTAGTAAGTGTAAGACATTTCTAGTCTGTATAATGGGGGACATTTTCTACTTTTTTATGGCCACAAATTTAGAAAATAGTACTACAGAAATTGAGATTGTTTTTATTCCCTGGAGTTAGTATGCTCCTTATACATTTTCAAACCAGTTTTCTTACCCTTTCTTACACAAATGTTATTCCCCAGGGCTAGGAAACATTTCATTTTTTGTGCATACGTATGAAAGCTAATATAGAAATCAGTTACAAATTAATATAGCTTTTTGCAATAAATATGATGTTCAATTAGGCCAGAACTTTTAAATCAAAAGATTTTGGATATGTGTGTGAAACTATTTCTAGTAAATCCAAGAAGATACTTCAGAAATATGTTCATATGCTGAGATGGCTTTTAAAAAATCCCTTTCCTTGGCGATAGTTACTGTCTCTGACTCAGATGAACTCTGAGACTTCAGGCTGATATTAATTCTTCAGTCCAAATTAAATGAATTCTCTTAAAGGTCTTAATGATCTGAGTTGGGAGGGAAGACTGCATCTAAACCTCAAAGGACATCCGGACAAGGACTACCCAATAAGCTAGCAATGGAGAAATCCTAAAAGAAACTTTGCTGATTTATACCCTCCAGCTCAGCAGTGGTATTAGAACTGGAGGAAGAGTATTCCCTGTTCCATAGGAAGGTAACCATGGAAACTTTACTCCTGGGTACCAGAAAACTCTGTTATCTTCTCTTTGATACCACAGGGGTCCAGTTAATTCCTTATCTTACATACCCATGGCCCTCTAAGGTGCCTTCTTCTATACCAGTTTCTACATTCCATTTCTCCAAAGTATTGAGCAGAGTCTCAGCCAGTATTGGGCAGCATGAGGGTAACTTTTGTCCTTCCCAGCCCTGCTTCAGCAGTTCATCACATAGCACTGAAGGCTACTCCACTACTGCTCACGAAACTCCTACAAGCCAAAAGAGCAGACAAAGAAGAGCAGGCAAGATGGGTCCTTGCTCTCCCTTTCTACTTTAGGTACAGACTGCAAATCAGTACCAGAAGATGTGCTGTAGAAGAAGTTGAACTGGTTTTAATTTTGTACTGTGGTGGTCTTTTTCCATGGTTAGTCAAGAAGGCATTTCCCCACCATCTGGTTCTACAGAGTCTTAGAAATTAGGCTTCAGACAGATCCTAGGAAACTATCAAGGCTGTTTCTCCCTTTTCTCTGCCAACTGTCTTCTTTAGCCCTTGCTTCTAAGACTTCTGGGAAGGTGGGAGTCTTCCAGGGTACTCAGCTTGGTCAAATGTTTTACTTGTGCTACCAGGTAGAATTGTTCCAAATATACTCTACCCTTTTATCTTATCCTTCCTTTAGTGCAAAGTTAACTGGCTTTCTCCTTGCCTGTCCTCTAATATGTACTTCCAATGTCATCTCTATTTTAAAAACTTTTCAGGGCATTTTTATTCTCTGTACTTCTCCATGCTTGTATCCAGATTCAACAATAAAAAGTAAATAATAAAAATAAATTATAATTAATGAGAGGTAGTTTCAAAATGGAAAGCTCTGTGGTCTGAAATTTCTCCCAGTTTGGGACTGTGTGGCTCTGGGGTTTTGGCAAGTGTCCATATCTAATAATAACATTGCTAAATGACACAATGACTTTTAAAAATGACTCTTAAGAAAAAGTATTTTAAAGCCAGTATCTGCGTTTTTCACCAAAAATTCCCAATACTACAGAGAAGACGGATTATCATGAGAAGAAGTAATCCTATCAGACTGTCTGCTAATTCTATTAAAATTATGCAAGTGACAAGTACTCTCTTAAGCACTGGATAACCCTTTCAGAAGTTCCCCTATCAGTCAGAGGACATTGATTTTCACACAGCAGTACAGAATACATTACTTTATATGTAGGTATATGATTATTTTTCAAAAAATGCTAATTTTTCTCCTTCACTGTTAGCATCTCATTCTCTATTGAATTGTTTAAATTAATGGCTGGGTAGGGTTTTTTCACTCCTATGGTCAATGGATGTGTACCCTATACTAGCAAAGAGCATAGCACTGCTTATAGTGACAATAGGAGAAGCTGAAGAATATTCTGCAATTGATATTTATCACAGGGGCTTTTCTTGTGATTGTACAATTTTATTTTATTTTAACCTTTTGAATTCTGTTTAATTGGTAGTGCTTTAATTAACTTGATAAAATTTTATCATGTTCCTATGGTTATGAGGAATGAAGACATAGCCATACCTGAATGCAAAACCCTTCAAACACTGATCTTGCTTCGTTTGTCACTGCGTTGCCATTTCAATGATGTAAAGTTATTCAAATGGGTGCAAAGTCTGACTAACCCCAAAGCAATTAGTTTTTCATCTCATCTGCTTCCAGTGGAAGTTCATAGAGCCCTCAGACCACAGTGGACTGAAAGCCTGCTATGATCTAGATATGAGTGTGACCTTGAGAGGTGATATTTGGAGAATATGCAATTCAATAAGTACTTCTGATCAAAAGTTGTACTGTGCCGAGCTTGCATAATTTCAAAATAATTGGAAAAGGTGATTTATCTCCTGCCAAATTTTAAAGGAACTTTCTAAAAGCATGCAGCATGTCTCAAAGTGTTAAACTGTGTCCTAAGGCTGTTAGATTTTACACATTTGCATGACTTCTTAAATCAGTCCTAAAGCTGTTGCTTTTGGTTATTTTTAATGTAGTCCGCAGAACAGATACTGTTCCATTTTTATCATTTTCTTTGGTATCTACACAATGACAAGAATTGTATTTTTGACCTTTAATCTAAAGAGCATTCAGACAAGACTGAGAAAGTGCACATTTGGAAATATTGCCTTCAGAGATAGGAGAGAGGGGGAAAAAAAGAAAAGCTATGTGTGTGAGGAGAAGAAAAAGAGAGACTGAGAAAGAGAGCAAAAAATAAAGCACCTCTTTCAGTCTTGGTGTCCAGAGTCTGCATTCAAAGAACACGAGTGTGCAAGTGGTGTCAAGCAAACATGAAAACACAGCAGACTTCTTACAAAAGAATCCATAAAAAGAATTTGAAAATGTTGTTAACCCCCAGCACAAGGGAATGGATATTTCTAGTCTAAGCTCTCAATCCAGAACAGTAAATACGTCTTTTTTTGAAGACTGAGGATTTTGAGTTAGTTTTTTGCCACTCCAATCCTTCCTGCATCATCACCTCCACACTCTCTCTATTTCCATGCGTTTCAGGCTTGAAGTGGGAGTGGAAGTAGAAGTATGGAAAGTCTCCTGAATGAGCTCTGTTCCCATTCTTTCACCTTTGCCTTATTTATTTGGCTCCAGCTGCACACAACTGTTCACCAGCTCTTTCTCTGTGCCTTCTTTAACAGAGCCCCCCATCGGAAATTTCCTTCCCAACCTAATCTAGTCTGTCTCCACCCCTTATTCTTTAAAATCTCTTCTCAAAATACTTGTCTCATAAAATCTACAAGCCTCCGTGCTTCCACTGAGTCCATCAAAGAAACAGATAAAAAACAAACAACCCCCTGCAGACCTACTAAGGCATGAAAATGAGCTGAGTGTGAGTGCTCAGTCATTTTTCCTTTTTAAGCTTTATTCCCTCCCTGTTTGACTTGTTCTGTCTGTCTAGACTGATTGTTAATTTTCTTTCTGCTGTTTTATACCTAGGCTGAGAGTTTCCCAGAGCAGAGCCTTCCTTTTAATAGAAGGAGTCCATAAGAGATAATACCTCCTCTTGGCACAGACAGAATTTGTATCCAAATATTCTCTGACCAATTACTCAGTATCAAGAATTATTGGAAAATCTCACAAAGGGCTATCACCACAAAATTACTATCAGAATTTATTTAACTGAGAAATACAGATAAGCATCTGGGTTTTCAGATGCTTTTTTAGACAAAGAACTGTATTCATCAGATGCTTGGAGACACAAAGCAACCATAAACCCGACTTTTTCTGGCCAGGGAAACGGTTTTACAGCTGTTTTCTATTGTCAGAATGACTCAAACCATATGGGTGAATCCAGTCCCAAATCTTCTGAGATCCACCAATCACTTGCTTTCACCTAGACAGCTGCAGATTTAATCAGTTTTAAACTTCTGAAAATTTCAAACCAGTATTTAGGTCTAGCAATGCTCAGCCTGAATCACCTCTTTTTTTCCTCTTTCCTCTTTTAGGACAGCATTCACCTCTGTAAGTCAGGCATCAGCATGATTCACAAAGGCTGCCTTGCTTACACGCTCGAAGTTTCAGTGAGACAGCAGAGAGGGAAAGGCCTTCTGCTGACCATTTGCAAGGTAACAAGTTCATTCTTTGTTAGACCAGGATTTGGTTCCCAATATATTCAGAATGAAAGCTTGGAGTCAGACCAAGGTCATCACGCTGGGATTTTGTTTGAAGGTGGATTTTACTTTATGATTTTGAAGAGCTTTGTGCCTTCTACGCTTGAGGCAGTTGGATTTCACTGTGGTTTTATGTTGCAGTCTGAAAATAAATGTGCCCGTTGTTCATTATTAAGAGCATAATGGAGGAAGATCATTTTCATGATCCTGGAATGAAGCATAAGAAGGTTGTTGTTAATAAATATTTTCCTTTTCTATGTTATAAAGATACAAGTACAGATAGTCTAACATGCTTCCAAAAAGTGAGCTTTAAATAACAGTAGTTCATGTCATACGTCCCCTAGGCCATCTTGGGGAACAAAAAAAAAAAACCATAAAAAATAGATTTTGGTTTACAAAATGTTTTTCTCTGGTCATATGTCAAAACAGGTAGATCTGAGACTAGAGTTAAAAAATTCTACAAGCAAAGATGGGTCTACTTGCAAAATGCTATCAGATTTACAAAGAGAAATAAAAAAGAAAAATTTTCTTAGCCATTTCATTAATTCTTCTCTTCTATTTTCTACTGGAATTTGTCTTCTGCAATAATGTGATGCACAAAGTGTTCGGAGCAAATTACGATTTTTTAAACTGATGAAGACTTTGGGCTAAATGTTAAATGGATTATGGTTCTGAGAGTCTCATGTACAAATGTGAAGCAGTAGAGAACTCTCAGCAGTGTAGGCCATGCTGAGCTCTTTAGAGAAGTCTCCCCCTTTGGTAGAAGTTCATCTATTTGTACTTGCATATCCAAGGCCTGGTGGGTTTGGTCACTCCCTCAAGGAAAGTGTGCAGCCACAGCTAATGCTTACCCCACCAGCTGCAGGTCTGAGCAAGACAGGCAAACAAAGTGTTTCTCTGTGTTTTGCACCAGGAAAGACCAACATTCACACAAGGAGTCTGATTAAAACAATCATTTCAGACTACACGTTATGGTACCTTTCTCCTTTCTCTCTGCTCAGTCCTCTTTTGAAAACTATCTCATCTTCCTTCTCACAGGGATGCTAAAGGTAAAGTGTAAATAATTATAACATCAAAAGTGCAATTAAAACGTGGCTCTTGACCAGATTAGACTGACACATACTAGGCAAAGACATAGGGAAGTCAGACAAAGTGAAGCTATTACAGCTCCAGTTTAGTGTTGATCTTTGGCCAAACATTTTGCAGGCAAATTCTGACATTGCCCAGAAGGCCAAGTTTCTTATATAACACAGTAATTCGTCTGCCCAGCCTGAGGGCTGTCGCTCTGTCACCTCTATCTTTAGAAAGTGATGAATTTATTCAGTAATTCAAGACACCAGTTTCAAAGGGAGGTGGTTCATGACCATGGGCCAGCTGCTGCAGCCCGTTGACCAGCCAGGCCACACCGAGCCCAACTCAGTGCTCTGCAAATCTGGTTTTCAGAGGAATTTTTTGCAAGCCGAAGGAAATGGAAAAATGGGAGCAGCAAACATCTTGTGCAACCGATCTGTTGGTCCATATTCCACAAAGTGGAAAAAGGAAAACCACTGTTCTGTTAAAATAGAGCATACACACAAAAACTCAAGGTGTCATATTCCCATGAAAACTTGATTTTAATTATCTTTGCATAGAGCATTGTGACTTCATCCTTTTCATTGGGTTGGGTTCCATTTCCATATCTTTAAAAGCCCCTGATGATCAGGTTCATTTTATTTAGAACAAAAACCTTAAGACAAATTCTTTGCAATGATGTTGTTGACCACTTTGTGCAGCCAAATAGATTTTAGCTAAATTCTGTATGTGAGCCCAAAGGGTTACATGTATTTAGGGTCTGCCAGCCTACTGGAAATGGGTAACTTGTTTCGTTTTTCTTGGCTAGATAAGTCTGTTTCCTTGCACAGGGAGAAGATGAAGATTCTGATTATCTAAGATTGTCCAGAGAGGAACCACTGGACCAGGTGCTGCAATTTCTAATGTGCCAAAAGCCCTTTAGCTCCCTTTAGATCTTCAGTAGAGATTCCTGCAATATGTTCCCAAGCACTTCTACAAAATTTACCCTGCTATTTTGAGACTGGATAGGGAGAAATCTAAATTCTTAACCAAAACTATTTTTTAGTTCTACCTATTTGCCTTACTTTTCCGTTATCTTTTTTCAAGTGCTCCTATTTTTTTCCATTCTTTTTTCCACTGCTTTCCTACTGTCCAGAGGGCAAATATACAGCTCATATAAGTCTTACATCTCTTTGACAAGGCAATGACTTTATTTCCTCTCTTGCTTTCAAATTCTAGTTACAATAACATCAATGGTTCTGTGAACTTTCCTCAAGTCTCACCGTTGTGAGATTAGTAGCCGGGCTATTCTTTTTATTTGGCTACCTTTTTGCCTAATTATCCCTAGCCTGAAGAAGAAATAGAAGTGGTGGTAATGTAGCTTTTTCAGTGTGTGTGAAAAAAAATCTTTTCGGAATTTTTCTTTAATCAAAATTGAACCAGAACCTAAAAGATTTCACAATTTCCTATGAAGCAGAAACTCTGAGAATTCTTTTTTTCCAAGCCTAAGACATATGATACTTCCCAGATTAAATATCTTCCCTGGAGCCTACATTAACTCAAAAATAAAAAGCCATTTCCCTTTTTTCGTTGATGCAAGGAAAGTCAGTTCTGTTGAACAGCTGCCTGAAACTCCAAGGTTTGTGGCCTACTTTATAGCCAAGGCTGCCTGGGCTTTTCTTCTCCCTGTGCCAAGTGGGAAAGAGCTAGCTCATGCTGAGCTGATGACCTTGAGCTCCTAAGGTCACTAGTTTAGGATCAGGCTGCCCCAAGATTCAAAATTCCAAATTAAATTCTGCTCTGCAGTCAGCAAATGTCTTGTGACAGAAATCTTTCAGGCTGAACACAGACACGTTTTTTATTGGAAAATGTTATTCATAACGCTAACTGAGAACAGCATGGGGTTGTCCTACTCCAGGGGAAATTCTGGGAGTTCAGAAGAAATCCCTGTAAATAGGTTACAGAGAAGAGCAAATACTTTCTTCTGTATCTGTGCCAGTGAAACTGTCAGGATCACGCCCAGGGCACATACTGAAAGAGAGGCTGTCTGTGGAATGATGATAAGAGCCTATTTTCTGGCGTCTATCATATGTCATGATCAGACCTATAAAAACGACGCACAGAACACATGGCAAGTTTCCACAGTTGCTGGAGCCAGGCACTGCTGTTACATATCTCATTTCCTCCCTGTCCTCTTCATCAATGGTAGGACTCAGTCACAGTTGTGGCAGCACCCTCTGCAGAATTTTCACTGGAAAGGTGAAGTTTTCCACTTTTCCCTCTTGGGCATTACACACAAAATATCCAGGCTTGACAGGCTCCCTGATCTTTAAATACCTAGGAAAGGCAAAGATGTTGCTAATGGATGGTGTGGTTACAAATCAGTTTTAGAACTCATTATTCTTTTTCTCTTCTGACCATGGTTCTGTTAGATCTGGCCTGAATGAGATGAGGACATAGTCAAAAATAAAATAGCCACAGTAGTGTGACTCTTGGAAAGCAGGAAGTCAAGTTTTCAAGGGGTAGCTTATTTTGTTTTGCAAATGCAATTTGTGCTTACAGTTTTGAACTGCATTTGAACAAATGAGAAAAAGGATCAGTTTTCCCCTGCATCTGTCTTGGAAACTCCAGGCTCAGTAGCTGTTCCTTCTGCAGGTACAGATTTCTCACCGTTGATACAAGAGTTAAAAAGGAAGGGATGTGCCTCAGTCTTTAGGTGCCATACTTTTCTCTCACAGCTGATATGCAGTCTATCCCAGAACACAAAAAGTAAATACTAAAATAAAAGCAACCTTGTCCCTCCCACATGAGCTGTATTATACTTTGCAGCCAATGTAAATCCTGTTAGTAGTTTCAAAGTCCAGCTAGTGCACAGTACAGCATGAAAGAAAATTGTAAGCAGCCAAGGCAGTAACCACATTGAACTTTACTTTTCACTTAATGAGGATGAATAGTTTTCCTAAGAAAAATTATTTAATATGAAGAATTATGCTCTTAATATTAATTGTTATAAAGTTCTTGTTAGTATATTCATCTTTTAATTATGTCCAGTAGTACTATTATGCTCTATTTTGTTCTATTTTATCTTATTCTGCACATGGGGTTTGTAGAGAAAGAGGTCAAGAGGATCTTTTGATCTTGGTAGATCATGGACTTGTTAGAGAACGTCCAAAGGCTGATCATGGTCACAAAGATGATCAGAGGGCTGAAGCACCTCTCCTACAAAGGCAGGCTGAGATAGCTGGGGTTGTTCAGCCTGCAGAAGAGAAGGTTCCCTCAGGGAGACCTCTCTGTGGCTTTCCAGTACCTTAAGGGAGCCTATAAAGAATGATCCTTGTGGGCCCCTTCCAACTGAGCAGACTCTGTGACTCTGTGACTCTGAAATTCCTACCCCAAATCTGGGGGTGCAGGTCAGTGTTCCATATGTGTTGTGAACCCAGCTTTGTTTACATAACTCCAACAGTCATGGCATACTGGGGAAAAATCCTATTGGAGACTCACATTTCTCTGAATAGGAGAATATTCAAGGAGAAGAGTAATGTTTGGGACAACCGAGAGGAAGGATTAAACATGGGAAAGGAAAGACAGCAGCTACAAGGTCTGGGGGCCAGGGGAAAGGCAGAAGAAGACTGAGAAAGTCTAAGAATAGAATAAGAAGATCGGATGTAAACCAGAGTACATCTCCTCACAGAGTATACAAAGAGCTCATAACTGTGTTAACATTAAGAATTATCCTTGCTACTTATGTTCATTGCTATATTAATAATAATTATCATAATCATTTTGATAGTAAGATTATTATTAGCATGGTGCTAATAACTATGCTAATAGTTCCAATAATAATGTTAGATTCTATATTGTCCTGAACTATGACATTTTCTTGCTGTTCATCTTTGTGGGTCCCTTCCAAATCAAAGTCCAGGAAATCACCATTAAACTACTGTTGTGTCTCTGCTTGCCTTCAGCGCCAGCAAGTATCAGTCCATCACAGAGGATAACCCTGTGTAGTGAACCCAGAAAACACAACTTGCTGTTACGCTGATTTGTATCATAAACTTAAATTTCAGGCTGAGGAACTCTTCATTTCAAACTCTCCAGGTATTTAGGATCCAGCTCTTGCAAATAAGATGCTGAGAGATATTTACGCTTGCAAAATGCTTGTAGAAGCATCTAAATGGGCAGACTAGTGGGTCTTGCTGCCTATCTTAGGCACCTGATGGAAACATTGCATCTAAGGTGATGCTGAGCATTCTCCTAGAGGAAGGCTGCTCATCAGGAAGCTCCCTGTGGCAGCACCATGTCATGAATTCAACAGTCCAGGCAGGACACCAAGAGTAGGAGGCGAAGATAGACACAATTACAAGGATGTGTTTCAGGACATACTCTCCTGCATTTTTTTACAAAGTTAGTCCCAAGTCTGTTAACAATTTTATAGATAAGAAATGGTCTTAAATATTCAGTAACATTTGCTTTTTAAAGAAAAGAAAAGAAATTCAAATTTCCTGCAAATTCTCTGGGATTCACTCATAAAGAGCAGCAGGGAGATAGGTCCTGCAAGATCTCTGCAACCCTTACATCTGGGTGCCTGATTTCCTCGGTGACACAGAGGAAAAAAGGGAAAAATGAGGAGGGAAAAATATGCATCTTGACTACATCCTAAAATGGATAGAGCATTGGGGGACCCCTCCTTCAGTTATAGCCAGAGGCAGCAAAAACTTATCTTTTCTGCGATGTAGAGGCTAGATGTGGGTTAAAAAGAAAAGGAAAGAGGATGGCAGAAAGACTCAGAGAGAGGCATTCCAGAATCCTTAAAAGATGCAGAAAAACGAAGAGTTCATATTTTGCTGGTCATGTTAACACTATTTTTAAACTGACTTTTTCACAATGACCCCTCTGGAAGGGTGAAACATGCATTCTTACTATCTTCTTTTAGTTAACTTAAAACATGCGTGCTGAGTTGTTGGCTTTTACACTTGTGAAGAAGAAAAAGGAGTAGGATGTTAGGAGAAAATATATTTCTGAAGCGTTATTTGTTAAAATGTCTACAAAGAATTTCACGGCCTTCACAAGTAGATGAAAGTGAGACAGCTCACAGTTTGACCTTCTAACCTTTCCTGGGGTATCAGTAGGTGATCCTGCAAAACCTGGAGCTGTCTCTGGCTGAAGCTGCATTGTCATAGATATGCAGTGTAATTTGCCTTCTTGCTGCCCCTCAGGCAAATGCTGGGTTGCCCATAGTCTCAGTGGGTCCATCAAGGATCACTTGTTCCAGAACAGTCCTTGTGATGACCATCACCTTTGAATATTGCACAAAAAGGAAAAAAAAAAAAGAATTAATTTAAAAATCCAAACAAACCAAACAAACAATAATTAAAAAAAACGAACAACAAAATCCAACACCAAACAAAAAGCTCACTACACATAAAAATAGTGCCCGAGCCCCCAAAAAACAGTCAGAAACAAGAACAGGCAATGAAGCTGGGGTTCCTGCAGCAGTCTGAGGGGAGAAGATGGTGACAACATATTGGCAGATTTGTGAGATGTGAGCTGAAAAAGAAACAGAACCCTTTCCACCCACTCCAATCCCATAACCGAGCAGAAAACACAAGCGGGTTAGTGCTCATTCCTGAACAGCTGAAGACATTGTCAGACATATTCTGCACTCCCACGTGAGTGGAGACATAAAACTGGGTGGTATTAACGGAGCAATTTTCATACCTACACCCACACTTAAGGCACTGTGTTTTGATGATCTTGGCAGGCCCTTGATACTTGCAGGGCTTTAACAGAGCAGAGCTGGGTTGACTTTCATGACTATCCCTGGGAGTCTAGACACCCAGGGATGTCTTCGATCAGATTGGTTTTAAAAGGAAATTAATTCTAAAGAAAGCCATACTTCTGATCCAGCAGGTCTGTACGGAAAACCTGGTTTGATATGTTCCCATATTGATGAGAACAGAAAAAAACCAGAAGGAAAATATCTACACTGATGAGATATAAAGCCTTGAAGAATTGCCACTTGGTTTAAATACCAGTGAACAGAGCTATTTCTCAAAAAGCTGGAAATTGAGGATAACACTTGACTTTTTCAGGCAACATTATTAACCTTTCATTTTCTAGAAATTCCAATGACATCCCTGGAGATATTTTATCAGTGTGGAATGTACAAAGTTTTTCCTCTCACAACTATGAGTCAACAATATAATTGCTGTAGCCAGAAATTTAGACTCAGGGAAACCTATTCAGCTATAACCAGAGACAGTTATAACAGGGGACTAAATAATAATAAATTTTTTGTGGGTTTTTTCGGTCACTAAGTGCAAAGAGAAAAATTGAGAAAACTCCAGGAGCAAGATCAGCATCCCCTTGCTCTGGGATTAAATAGACATCACAAGTACCCGAGCAGAATCCGTATGTAAATCAATAGACTTACTGCTTCAGTAACACTGGATTTGATGAGTGTGAAGTGTAGCTAATGGACAAATTTCACAGCTATAAAATCTTGACTTCTCTTGTCTGTATATGCATCTATTAATTACAGGCAATTAATACGTCAATTAACCTCTTAGAATTCAGTGATAGTCAGCATTCTTTGAAATTTACATCATTCCTGAGTATTTCTTTTACAGAAGACAGAAAAAACCCTAAAATGGTAGTATCACAATGCTGGTCTGGCTTTAAGGTTTAGGGCAAGGTCTGGTGTTTTATTTTGTCCTTTACCAAGGCCCAGGGAGGAAAGGAGAGTTCACAGAGAGCAGGGTGATCACACAACCCCTTTCATGTTTATTGCTGCTGGAGGTGAAACAAGAGGGTCAAGTGTGTGTTTCAGCCAGTCCAGCTGATTCTCCATGGATTACAACCCAGGGAATAAATATAAATAAATAAATATGACTGGCAATCCCTATATAAAACTTTGCGGGATTTGAGGTGGAAAGGAGAAACACAAATGGTTACAGAGTCTGATGTTTGAGCTCAGGGACGTTTGGAGGTTTTGGCTTGTGTTCCCCTGGCACCGACTGCTAACCAGCCCTACTGCCTTTCAGAACATCAGAAGGTCCTCTGAGTTGAACTGGGTATGTTTATTGAATGTATTTCTTGCTTACCTCCCTTTCACCTGTACAGCAGTCCAGCCCCCTTTGTCAGCCTTGCATGGAAAGAAGTTCATGCTCAGATCCTATGCTTTCCTTCATGATTTTCCACAATATTGCATAACTCTATCCAACGTTGTTCACAACAGATTTAAATTGTGCCCCTAATTTGGAAAACTTCCAGTCTGAGTAAGAGAGCGACAAACCGTGAAGGCAGAGAAAGAATACCAGAGCAAGGCAGGAAGCACAGGGGAGGCCATATAAAAAGGACTGTTAGCTGGAGGTGGCAAAGGAGCAGGTAATCAGATACTTCTTCCTTGGATCACAGAATGTACCAGGTGGCCACAAACCCTGAGGGTTTGGCTTGGCCACTGCAGAGATAAAGCCAGCTGCAAAGTTTGGATCCTGATCAAATGTTTGCAATCCAAACACCCTGCGAGTTGGGGCTATTTGGCACGGGCCCATGTCTAGTTTATATTAATGTTTATTGCCCATTGGACATTTGGAAACTATCTTTCATAATTCACACCTCAGCAATGCATGTTTGGCCACCCTGATGTCAGGCTACAAATCTGACTCCTCAATCGAGCAGCACTCCTTTCAGCTGTGTGGAGCTGCCTTGCATGTGGCTTACATATTACAGCTGACAGGGGCTGGATGACAACTTCATGGATCACTGTTAGAAGCTCAGCCAAAAAAGCAGAAAGGCATTTATTCTGCCAGGGCTTTCATCTTTCACATCCACCCAACACTTTGGGTGAGCTCTTTGCCTGGGTGTCCTCTTTGACTGCCTCCCTCTCCAGAAATTTCAGGCAGCAGGACTGTCACCTAAAGTTGTTTCATTGTCTTCTTGGTCACACGACTTAGACGTTTAAGTAGGCTCTGAAATGACCTCTCTGCTCTTAAATATTTCAAAGTTCACCTTAATGATACTTAAAGATTAGCATAAATTCACCATCAGTCTCATCCTGGTAACAGAACAAGACCAAGAGCAAGATGGAACAATCTGGACTCCCTCTCCTTGGAGCAGGAAGAGAAACAAATCATCATAATGAATAAACTTATGTCTTGTACTTCAAAAGTTAAACAGTTCAGCCCAAGATCCTCCTGTTTAATTTCAATATTTCAAGTATATTTTATTAACCAGTCTTCTACATTTAAGTCTGCTCCGTCTTTTCAAGCTGGGGGAAAAAAATATCAGCAAAAGATGTATTTCAGAGTCTATTTCTGGGAGTACGTTGGATACTTAACAAGTTCATCTTTCGTGAGCAGCCAATTCATGTATCAGCCCATAATGATTGCTTGGGTTCAGACTGCAGCACACATTTGCAGTCTCTGCTAGATTCCTTTCCTTGATGCAGGAAAGCTGAAGTAAATGTTATCTTCATAATACTTTCTTCCTCTTTTTGCTTGTAGTCTGTTTTGAGCATTTCCCGGTTTTTCCTCCCCCTATTTATAGTCTGTCTTATGAGCTGTGATGGGCGCCTTCACAGGCAAACAAAAAGTGAAGCAGGCAGTAATGTTGAAGTACTCTCTTTTCTCTAGTGCTTCTAAATCATCCCTAGAGATCACTTGCCTGCTAAAAAAACAAGGTTTAGTAGCCTGGGCAGAGCAAGACAAACTTCCCTTAGTAGCTCTTCTATATTACATAATGGGGCTAAAGCTTGGCCTGTTTCTAGCCTGGGAGTCAAACAGCATGGCCCCCAATCTTAAACATTGTGTGAGGCACCCAACATCCAAATTGTTCCCCAGACATTATCAATCTTTCCTTTAAACAAAAAAAAAAAAACCCAAAACTCAACCAAGCCCTGTCTGGACGAACTGACATTACAGTAACAAAATGTTTTCCTGATTATAAATGACAAGACTTTTTTAGTTATAAAAGGCAATTGCATCTCAGACTCCAGAGCACAGCATCTAAATAACCTTTTGATTGCCCTGCTTTTTGATTGACTTCTGCTGTCAGGAAAAAGCACTTCCCCGCGGTGGGGCGCTGCTCAATTGATAGAATCTGTTGAGTTTTTTTCCTTTTTTTAAACAAGAGAACCATCAGGGGTTTGATTTTCTTCTTTATTGCCCCCTGCATGGCTGCCCACCCTGAGCATAGCTGGCACAAAGCCCTCTCAGACCAGGCTGATGGAAGCTCCATGTTTTGTACCCAATCATCTGCACAAAAACAACCACACAAGGTTAAAAACAATTTTCCACTCATGGAAGTAAATCAGTGGGTAAAAGGAGCAGCTAAACCATGACCAATTCCAGCTGAACATTCCTGAAATATTTTCTATCCTTTTTTTCTTTTTTTTTTTCTTAATCCTGAAGCCACAGTTCCAAAGCAGCCCAGCCTTTTTTTTTGCAGTGGTCACCACCACCCCTCTCTCTGCATGGTCTTGCCCTCTGCAGCTGAGGGAAATGTCACTCTGAGACATCTTCCTACTTTTATTTCTCCAGCTCTTGCCTGACCATGGGCCAGAAGAGGCTCTGCCATTGTTTGGGGTTGTCTTAAAATACTGAAGGATGCGACTTGTGTATCTAGCTGGAGGGAGAGACAAAAGTATTCTATTCATAACAGAACTTAAACGGCAAAAGACATAGTATTAATACATATCAAAGAAAATCTGTGTCAAGGATCTTGCAAACTGGAGTTGATTTACTATAACAAAGCCAAAACATTTAAAGAATGGTTTCAACAATATAGACAAGAAATTTACATTGTAATATTCATTTAATCAAAACAATTCTTTATACTCTTGTGTAATGTACAGTCTTTTATGTATTCTTCCATAAGATGCTAAGAAATAGGTAGAGTTAGAATTTTTCTGATCCTGTTGCAATATACATCTCCCTAAGTTTCCATATAAAAGATGTTGCACTGCATAGGAGGATCAGGTCCTGAAGTGAAGCAAGCTGTCTGAGTACTCATTAAAACCAGTTAATAGTAAATAGGATAATTGCTTTATCATCAGCCCAACCTCGTAATCTCAAAGCCTCTTAATTTGTATGTGACCTCATAATCTCTCTCAGCATATATGAATTAATGGTGAGTATTACCTAACCAGTGTTTTGGCATATTTTTTTTCTCAATTTAGGAATTTCTTTAAACTGTGTTTATTATTATTATAACTATATGTATTAGTATTGTGAAATTTTATGTTTCTTTGCTTGTTTTATCTTTCTAGATTCATAATATACTTACATATAAAGACCTAAACATGTCTTCAGTTATGTCAGTGGCAGAATTTACTGATATTGATTAGGGACCACAATGTGCAAGGATTTTCTCCTGACCCTGACTAGCAGGAGCCACAGAGGAACAAAATATTCTCCAATAAGGAATTAGAGAGCAAGAAAGGAGAAAGAAAATGAAATAAAAAGTCCTGCATGGATGACCCCATTTACTTATGAGTCAGCTATGTTACTCTCACGTATAAAAGCTCAGTGAGATTTCTAAGTTCAAGCAAATCTGTAGATGTCTGCATGAACACTCAAGCCCACAGAAGGCAGACAAGCTTCAAATAATATCTATTTCAGATTAAGAATGCCCCTCCTTTGCCCTTGCTGATAATCTTTATATCCATTGTAAATTCACAAGCAAGTAGATTAGGTTCTTTGCCCTCCAACACATCAGATATCAACCTTCAGCAAGGCTGGTTTAATGCATCATTTTCTCTCCTGATCATAACTTCCAGGCTTAAAAAGCCTGTCTTCACTTTTTTCCATAGACAAAATGAGACAGTCAAAGTGTTGCTAATAATTGCTTTTTCCTAAGACTATCTGCATCGTAAATAGAACATGTTCTATGGAAAATGCAGATTTTATTTTCCTAGCTTGAAATGAGTGAGTGAACCTATATCTCCCATAAAAAAATCCTTGTGGAAACACAAGTTCTCAATTTTTTTGAGTTTTTGGGAGAACTGATGATGCTCTAATTCACAATGTAACCAGGACTATAGGAATTTCCAGAGACAAGGGCATGCATTCCAGCTATTTTGGATATACTCACACATTACCTCTCTTTTACATAGACTTCCTCTCCAATACACATTTATTGATATTACTAGGGGATTTTTGCCTTGAAATGAATAGTTTTGCCCATGTTCTATGACATGAGGTAACATAGATGTAAGGTTCCTGATTTTGGTGTTGAGGTTTATCACCTTGCCCCAGTGTTTTTTGATTATTTTCTTTTTCTTATTCTTTTTCTTTGTAAAGTGAAAAGCATTTTCTTAATAAATGTGTCTGCAGTGGGTGAATTATTTTAATCTGAAACTTCTCTACTCTCTGCACGTGGCTAAGACATGTCTATTTGTGATTACAATCCAACACAATATTTTAAGTGATCTATTTTTAACAAGGACAGTAGAGAAGTGTTCCTGAATCTCCTGAGCATCTCATCTTGGCACCTTTCTAGTGAAGTGATGTCACCATGATCATATTTCAGGTCTCATTCAAAAGAGACCCATTCTGTTCAGGGGATCATGAAGCACCCACATAGAGAGGAAAGAGATGTAGCAGCTCTTAAAACAGTGGCAATAATGAACAGGTCAGGGGAACACAGATAAATAGGTCCTAGGTGGACATGTGAATGTGTACAGCCTGGTGACATCCTGCCAAGCCTAAGCCACCATGGCTCCTCTGGAAGCCCAGAAAGATACAAAGAGGTTTTGTTCTCAGCCTCTTCCGGTGAGAGGACCTTCCTCATCATCAGTTATAGCTCAGCATTACATCCCCAACCCCTCATTTTTGTGCATTGTGTCAGAATAGCTCCTGGTCAGTGAGTTCATTACATCACCAAAACAGCAGGAGCCAGGAAGGATGCACAAGTGTAAATCAGAGAAAATGAACGAAAGCCCTAAGTTTGCAAAAGATTTGGCATTGATCACAGACTGTGTGGGTGGACAGTATCTCTCTTTATACACCAGGAACATGGAGTAATGATTAAGCTTCTGTTTTCTCCACTTGCTTATGCTGGCTTGTTGGTACTGAACATGTGCTAAAATACTATATAGTGCTTTGCATGTAGTGGTGTCATGGCACAGAGAGCAGGTAACCTGAAATCACCCACTCAGAGTGCACAACCAGCTGAGCTAAAACAGCAACTTAAAGGAGAAGGCTTTTGCTTTCTTCCTTTAGCAGAAATATTGGAAATAGCCCAGAATACTGAAGACATGGTTGATACTATGAAAACAACTGATTCTCTGCTTAGTAATAAAATCTGCACAGGTTGTCCAGAAAAGGCTTTTATTTTAAAATATGTTTCTTCAGAGAGAGCTGGGCTAAAGAAGGAAGTTTGACTCTACTCACTCCCTTAAACTTTGGGCTGAGCCACAGATCTAAACCACTCCCCAGATTATGGGCTACAGAGCCAAGAGGTGTCCATTTTCTAACCTCCACTCCTCCGGACTAGAATCCCACAAAACCCATAGTAAGTTTTCAGCATAGCAGAAATCTAGGAGCAATGGTGATAAGCTTCAGCACCCCAAGCAGGGCTTTGCAAATGACCTTCCTGGCATCTTCTAAATTTTCAGATTATCTGTCTGAGGATGGAATTTAGTGTACTCCTAAAACTGACCAGAAGTATCTGACACTGGGCCCCAGCTGTGCCTCAGATGCATCCATGCACAGCTGGAATGTTTGATTACAGAAGGACAATCCTGCCTTATTTTTCCCTGTGTAATTTTTATTCATTTTATTCCAGGATGTCATGGGAGCTGAATATTTAACAAAGGGGTTGACTTAAAATATTCAGAGCTCTTGGTTGTGCTACCTTCAGCCATTTTTCCTCCCCTTCAGCTGGGGGAATTTTTGCATCTCCATAATGGATAGGGCATCACTGTGCTGTGGTATGAGCCAATTTTCCTAATTCCTCAGCTGGACTCTACTCTCTTTTCTTGAGTCCTGCACACTAAACATATGCAGCTTTGCATCCAATTCTCCTTACAGATACAGCGTGGTTGGTAGTGTTGCAGCTGTGGCCCTTTTTCTAAGTGTTTGAAGTACAGATCTTGCTGCAGGTAAAGTAGTTGTGAGGAGAATAAGGCCACTGGCATTTTTCCTGTTTAAATCACTTCATCATGCCTGCCTACAGGTAGACAACAGCATTCTTAAAAATGTCAACATTTGAGCCCAAGGAACATTTTGAGGGGGCTCCAGTCTGAAAACCAATAGCTAGCTGTGCACAGAAGGAATTAATCCTGCTTTCTTTGGAACTTTGTCTTACAAGTGGTTGGCTCTGGCATGCATGAAACACAAACCCAGCTGAAGCAAACTCTGTGTTTGGGGCATTTACAGGGGCCCTTTTCCCATGTGGCTGTTCTAGTGCCTGATGATGTGGGATACTACTCAGCAGCTTTTCCCACAGAAGGGGCATTTACAGCATCTGTATCCTCTACCCATTTTGTCTATTTTCATTGCATTTGTTAATTATCTGGGAGAGCTTTAACCCTCTGTCATATTTGGTTGAAATCTGCCACTGGGCTCAAAAAAAAAAAAAAAAAAAAAAAGGGGCAAGAGAGAGGTATCCAGGCAAACCCTATGTTTGTATATCCTTTATTCCCTTAAAAAAAACCCTGAAAAACAACAGCAATGCCGCCAACAACAACAAAACCTTGCAGTGACAAAACTCACATGCTTTGAAAAGCAATTCTCATGATTCTTGAGGAAAGCACAAGGAAAGACTGCTGGTGCTAAAATGCCAGGCACAAGGGACCAGGGCACCTGGTCTGGGAAGTGCAGGGGAGGGCACTGGTTTGGGAAGTGTGTGAGAGCAGCTCCAGGGGACTGGTCAGCCCTGGGCCTTGGAAGGTGAGCAATTTCAGCAGCCTTCCCTCTCAAGGCTCACAGTAGCTGTAGGTCCAGGCTTTCCCTGTGCCCAAACCCAATGCCCTGCCACTCACTGAACTTTAACAAGAGCATCCTGCTCCTCCCAAGTGCCAAGAGCCAGAGGGAGAAGTTTTGTGCTAGACCAGGCTTTCCCTCTTCAGCCCCCTTCTAACCATGCTTCATGGACAGCCAGGAGAAGACACTGGAATGGTGACTCTCATGGATATTCCTAGAGCTTGTGGGAAAATACCACATCTATAAGTGGGAAAACTATAGGTTACCTAATTTTCCAAGATGTGACATGTCTGCTGAGAATCCCCTCCCTCTTCTCAGGCTAAGTTCTGAACAGAAAAATTCCTTTTTTATATATTAATTCTTAAAAAATTTCCACCAATGGCTGCTTAGCTAAGACAAGGCTGAGATGTTCATCCATTTGTGCAAGGGTTTGAGACCAGATTATCCCCAAAGATGTCTTCTAAAGTCAGCCATTCTGTGGTTCAGTGAAAATGTTTATTAGCTACTTTAATCTGCCGGCCATGAGAGATATTAGACTACCATGCATTTTTCTTCTAGATTTTAGAAAAGTTATTCCATATATATTTTCTCTTTCTTTTTGTGCCTTTCACCCATGCAGTGCAACTGTTGTCTGCAGCTTTCCTGTCGCAGGAAGTGAGATCCTTGTATTAGCACAAAGAAAAACAAACCACCTCCCACCAGCTACAGTAGAAGTGTAAATTACCATGTGGATAGTTGGGAACTCAACATTTATGCCAATTAAAATATTAATGAAGAATTCTATCTTATTTTTCTGTATTAAAAAGGAGGAAAGTCTGGAGTACATGATTACTGTGCAATATGCAATTTTAAAAGATCCCTGTTACATGTTTGCTGCTCTAAATAACATACCTTTGAATATTGGTGTGATTTTTACCCCTTTATCTTTCTGAGAGGCAGAACAAAAGATAAATACATAGGAAAGAAAAAGTGTGAGGCAGTCCAGCTTCCCTGAAGTGATGGATTGAGTGGGTGGTAACTATTTGTCAAGGAAGTTCATCTGGTATATTCCCAGCTGACTCCATGTCAAAGGGAATAACTGAATTTCAGCTCCATGTTAGACAGGCAGATCAACATTCTCAGAGATAACTGGGCTGCAGTAATATTTCATAGCACTCATACTTTCCTATATGGGAGAATTATTCCAAAGAGCTCACCTGCCTGTAAATGCACTATCTGGGCTGGAAGGGAAACAGGAAGGAAATAATGACAAAGGATTTTATAGGCTGGTTTTGTTTCTAAGGCTTTTTGTTTATAAAATGCAATCAAGACAAGGAAAAGTAATTTCACTGTTTCTCCACATTTACCCATTTCCAGTCTGAGCTGATAACAGCAGGAATGCAAACTTTCCTTCTTCAGCTGGCGATTTGCTCTCTGATCAATAGTATAAGCTGAGGTGTTATTGATGTGCCCTGAATGGTGCCTCCCAACTCTGCCAGGACTCTGCAAAATGAGGCAGATTAACTGCCACATTAACTGTCACATGTGAGTTTTTCTGGTTGCAGAAAGACTTTTTCCTTCTTATATTCAAATTGTTAACTCTCAACATGGACTGCTGCATCCTAAACAGGCGTGTCTCCCCTTGCCTTGGAGTGTTATGGAGGAAAGGAGGCAAGTGGCAGGTATGTGTAGGGGTGGTTCAGACCTCTGGCTGTAAGGATAGCCACAGAATGCTTTGGTGCTAGATGGTGACCTTGAAATGATTCTTCATTGTTAGGTGAAAGTTCAAAGCAGATTACTTAGACTTTCAAATCCAAACCAGAAGCCCAATTGCAATGACACGGATTACATAGATGTAGATGACAGAAATAAAAGCAAGCTGCACTTAATCTGTTTGCACTAAGGATAAACTTTAAAGACTGCTCTTTACTCCCTCCTATCCTGCTGACAGGATAAAGATGTTTACCTAGCCCATTTGCTAAGGAAATACATCCTCTTGCATACCTACATCTTGCGCTGCAGCCTCGGAGTTCGTTCTCTTTTGGCACCGCATGCTGGCTTGGATTTTGGGTTCCTGCCTTGGTGTCCCAGACTCTTCCACAGACTGCACACTGAATCTCATGTCAGCATGAAAAATCACAGTTATGCTCAGTATAAACACTGAGAATCAGTGCAGGAAGCTTATTTTTGTTTCTTCACTGAAACTGTAGGCATGGATTTTACAGTGACACTGGATCTGGGGTGATGAAATCCTACTCCTCCCTGTAAGTGAAACCATGATAATGATGCACTAAAAAACCCAGCTTTGGTCTCTTAGGAATGTCTTTAGTTAGATGGTACCAATGTTTGCAAACGAACCAATGTGTGTGCAGAAAAAACGCTGTACATGGAAATAAAGCAAGACTCTGGTGCTGAGAAATACGTATTTTTGGCCACAAAATTCACAGGAACTATTTGAGAAGTAACTTTAAAATTTATCCATGATTAACTGAAGCCTGCTTTTGGCATATATCAAGGGGGGAATAAAAAAAAAAAAAAAAAAGAAAGGAAAGTAAACAGTAAAACAGTAATTTAGAAAATCAGTATATACAAAGCAGTAACTAAGACAGCAACAGTTAAAGTGGCAGAATTATCAGCAAATTGAAAGGCAGACTGTGAATTATATTTATATCATCAACAGCTTCAGTTATATGGCCTTGAAAAAGCAAAACTGGCTCTGCAGCTCTCTACTTAGAGATCAGCTTATTAACCTCACTGGAGATCATCTCACACCAACTCTGGGTTTGCCCCTGTAAGTGATGCAAAAAAAAAAAAAAAAAAAAGGATTAATATAGGGAAATTTTCAGCTTTCAGCATGAAACAGTTGATTGATTCTTGTCCTTTAGTGTAGGGTACAAAAATACTCTAATAAGGAAGGGGATAAAAGGGAAGAAATAGGTGGCTTGATTTTGAGAAAAAGCTGTACTTAAGGGCTTTTTCCATAAATGTATCATGTTCTTACAATGAAATTGAAAAATGTATTTTACATTAAAATCAAATGGACTAATTATTTAAAAATACTGAAGGAACAGAGGATGCCATTTTGCCTGTCTGCTCCTTTTGTGTGTTAATCATGTGAAAAATGACTGCCTCTTGCAAAATTTTGAAGCCTTGAGCTCAAACAGAGCAACTGGGGAAGAAGCTATTTGGTAAATGAGAACCATACTAAAGATGAAGATTTTACATAATTGCTTTCAGGAGCTTTTACTTATTAAAAACTGGACTTTTAGGCTAACATTTTTAGACATAAATAAGTTTCCTTATCTTTTTCCAAGTAGATACAAACCCAACCCTTAATACAACTTTTATCACATCTGTGGACTGCTGGTACAAGTTCCCTCACTGAAGACAAAATGTGTGTGAGCAATTCTTACTTGAAAATGTATTTCCATTGACTTTAAGTAACAAAATGGGTCTTAGCCTATGCTGAAGGGATTCCTTTTAGGAATATGTTCCCAAGTGTTGGTTCATCACACAGAAAATATCCACATTGATTTATTTTATCCAACAACATGAAGACAGTTTGGGTGGTATTACTGACATATTTGTTTATTTTTAATGTCTCATGCACATCTACATTCTTTAGGAGTCCACATTTTCTAAACATGGGACAAATTAACTCAAACATAACAAACAGCTCAAAATACTGGCATATGAAGCCTGCAGGTCTACACCAAAATCTTTTCCCCAGCTGTTTCCTCTGGGATACAAAGAAAAAAACCCAAAACAAATACACAAACAAAACCCTCAAATAAACCAAACAAAAACCCATCAACAAACCAGACCCACCAATAAGCCTCCCTGGCTGTTGCATGCAGTGCTTGAAAGAAGTGCTGCCACACATATATACACAAGCACTCTATAAAATCCCTCCGCAGGGAAAGCACAGAGCAGCTGGAAACCCTTTCTGTGTGCCCAGATTAGCCACAAAACTGTGTAGCAAAGAGCTAAGCTGGCAACAGGATTCTAGTCCCAAAGACTATTTTACTCCCACATAACTTTCTTTCAGTAACAGAGATCATTCATTTCAGTCTTCTAAATAGAGAAATATATATTCTTTTCAAATGGCAAGACCCAGCATTTAATTGCACAGCGACATTCTGGTCCACACACCTTCAGTGTCATGGCATTTTTGTGATTGATTTCAAAGGGGGTCAATGTCACCCCAAAAGAGAATAACCTTCTCTTCTCCCTCCTTGCTCTCTACTCCATCCCCTCCTCTCACAACTCACAATCCCCCTGGACACCTTAACACAGTTCAGTACAGTTTGGCTGCAGTAAAAGGTCAATGAGCAATGATGAATGAGAGAGCTGCAGTAGCTCTAATTCCTGTCACAGTCATTTGGGTAAAATGGGCATCTGGTGAAGCTGCTGGAATGGAGGCATGTGTTTAAGTAGCCAATTCACTTAGTTCTTTAACCATTAATAAAATTTTTGGACTATTAGATCAAATGGCAGTGGCATGGAACGGCAACATGATCTGAATCCCAGACAGATCCATGAGCAGACAGTTGAAAGACACAATTTTATGAAATACAGAAAAAATTAATGTTATATGATTAGACTAATTATTGAATTTAGCTATATCTAGAATCTATTTTTTTCTTTGCCTGCACCCTTCATTGCTTTTGTTAACAGCATGGATTCTACAGTTGGATGTTGGGGGATTGAGGAGGGGAGCACCTGGAATATATTGTCCTCAAACTGTTATTTCACAGATGTTGGATCTAAATTAGACCTTTGCTTTTATTCCTGGATTGATATTGACTTTTTAGGATTCCTCAAAAACGGGGTTATCTTCACTCTCTTTTTTAGGGGACCATTAAAAGAGCATTTTTCAGCCCCCAAAAGACAGATATTGGGAGGCAAGGAGGGAATGAGAAGACTCTTCAGCTTTCACTCTTGCAGTCTCACAGCACAACTTGGAAAAATATACCTTGTGTGTATGCTTTTTTTTGCCTTCCCTTTTCCTTCATTTCTCTGTCTGAGTAACCATTAGTAACCTCTAAATCTCCAGGATACTGACCCCAAGTGTGTAATAAAGGCAAAATCTTGACTAAATATGACTCACTTGGTGGGATGGCAGCCAAGAAAAGAATTTAGCAGTAGTCCCACTTATCACACCTTGTGTATTGGAGGCCCATTTTTCCATCGATACACAAAGACAGTATTTATCTTATAGAGACAAATCATTCTGATTTTGAAGGTAAGTTTTTCAGGTTTTCAAACTCAGAATTAAGAGTAGATAAAGACCAGCCAAATCTCATTCGGGAAACAGGAAAATATAAGATAACGTTGTTTGGCTTTTTTTGTTTCACATGTATCAAAACAATATTATTTTAGTAGACTAAAGGCAAAGCAGGGATTTTGCTTTCAGCTTGCATATTTTTCCTTTTCTTATCTTTTTTCATATATGTATTTGCATGTATTTTCTACTTTTACCAAAGGACAGCACATGTTCCATCTACAACTGAATACTCTGTCTAAATATGCACCAGGGTAATGTTGTGAATTTACTAGTGCTGTTTGAACTAAATTACTTGTGTCTAAAGGTATTTCCATATGTAAATTTTTGTGGCATCAACCTACATTATTCCAGTTAATAAGCTAAAAAAGAAAAGTTACTGGACCATAAACAATGGAGATGTTCTATGATTTTAGAATTTTGTGACATTCAGTACTCAAAAAACAATAAATTACTTATTCATTTTTGAATGAATGGAGTTTGGTTTTTAGTTGTTTTCTTTTTTTTTTCTTTTAATTTTTTTTATATTGGACCTTATTCTTTACTGTATTTTTTACTCTTAGCAAGATGTACCTCTACATGCATAATTTATATACACAAATTTATGTAGAAACATAGTGGTATATGTTAGTGGAACCTAATGGAGGAAAAAATAGTCAACCCTTTTGTTTGTGACTACCAAGAGGTTCTTGATAAAGGAGAAAGAAGAATTAGACAAATGCCAGTTGAAATATTGGCTGATAAAAAGAAGGGTAGCATATTTGTAGCTACTTGGTTTGTAATGAAGCAACCACTGTTAATTGTACATCAGAAATGACATGTGTTTTGTATATATTTCTCCTTCTGAATTAATTAAAACTAGTTGTAAGGTTATACATGAAACTCCATAGGTCACTTCATATATATATATATATATATATATATATATATACACACACACATATATGTGTGTGTGTGTGTGTGTGTGTGTGTGTGTATGTATGTATGTATGCATTCATATTTTATTCTTTATATAAAGGAATTATATCCAACAGATGGCAAAAGTGAGTAACCAAGACTAAGATCTAACTCCATTCAGTTCAAGAATGACTGAAAAGTAGGGTCCTAAACACTCTTACTCAGCTGTTTCCCAATGCTGTGAATGCCCATACTGTAGTTTTCATTAAACGTGCCCAGGGTACCTTAGGCAGCTCCCCTGAGCATCCTGCTCTTGCCAGCGCACTTCTGTCTGATCCAAGCCCCAAGGTTTCACTCTTTCATGCATCCTATTGGCACGCTGTAGACAGGTCCTCAGTCTGTCTGGCCCTCTGCTAGGCCTGGGCTTCAGGATCCTGAATCCAACCTGAAAAAAGCTGTATGAATAAATCGGAACACCCCTCCTCTCTGTATATACTTTAAACTTCATGCTATACTCCATTTAGAATCTTCATATGTAACCAGTTTGATGTAATACCCACAGACACCATTAATTGTCCATTGGGCTCATTGGGAAATTAATGGCTTCTGTGAGGGTATATCAAGATGAACATAGTGAACTGTATTTGTTCAAGAAGTTCCCAATCTAGCAAGCAAAGATTGAGTAAATGGCCCCAAAAGTGCAAGTCCAATAAGGTGGAAAGGTAACCATCATGTCTGATGTATTCTGAAAAGAAGGTATCCACTGATCTTAAATTACTCATCATCAATATTTACAGGATAATATATTCTTGGCAATATGTGGCACACCCCAAAAAGCACACAGGGAGCATTTGCATAGTCAATGAGGTATGCAACTATTCCTGTGTGATTAAATACCCAATCCTAGCATTCAGTCGTGTTACTTAATTATTATGCCCAAATCTTTGCCTTTTAGAGTCACATATGACCTATGTTTTATGCAGAGAAAATTGATAACAATATATGAGAACTGATTTTATCTACACTTCTTTTGCCCTTTTTGTCTCAGTAGAATAATTAGGTTGGACTTCACAGAGGAAACTAAAGAAATGAGGCTATTATCAAACAAGGGAAGAAAAGACACTAAAAAACCTGGGTTTTCGAGTGTGAGCAATTTGACAACTACCTCTTCCCTGTTATAATGATGGCACTTCAGCTCCTTCATGGTGTAGTTGCAATCAGTATATTGTTACCTGAGAGAGGCTGTGTCAGACAGGTGCAACACAGGTCATTTGTGTTTTACTCACCAAAACACCTTCATGCTGAACTGCAAACCAAGAAGGAGCCAGTGGCTGACAGCATACATGATTAATAAACTTCCAGGTAGCATATAGCCCAAAGACCTCTGCATGCCTTATGCATGTGGCAGTGATGTTAAATTAGGGCCTGGAAGATATTGATGGTATTTCTTATGTATTTATCTATTTATCTATTTATTTATTTATTTATTTATTTAGTGCTGTGAATAGAGAGACTGTTCTGGAAGCAGCTGAAAGCTATGCTGTGCACAAGCATTTTATTTCCAGCCACTTCTTCAAACCCTTTATGCCATCCAGAGCATTACATCAGCTCTGCTTTGCTGAACAGCACCTCCCAGATAACATTTTTGTAAAAGGTAATGGAATTTATCAGCTCAGTTACATTCAACTAAATTTTTACAAAACATCCGCTCAGCTGTCTGCTTCATTCAATCCCACCATTGCCAGCAAGGAAGTAATGTTGGAGGAACAAGCCAAAGAACTTCAGTCATTGTAAACAACTTCAAAAGGTTCAGAGCCTGCTGGGGACCAATTCAAAACCTAGATGCAACTTGTATGTCAATCCTAATTAACAGAAGAAATGGATGTGTTCAACAGATACAAAGCTTTTGAATAATTCCTATCACAAATGACAACAGCTACAAAATGTTACAAATTGACTAGTTTAACATTGCCATCAGATGAAAGCTGAAAAAAAGTAGGGCTTGCTGAAGAATGGCGTTTGAGCTGGGTGAAAATCTCTGCTAATGATTTCTCTTGCAATGTCTTTCATAACTAAAAAGAACTTTTTCTCAAAAGAGAGGAAACCCCAGATTTATAGCTGAAAAAAGAAAGCTGGTCTTCAGCTTTTCACATGTTGATAAAGACATGAAATTTCCAATGAATTTTCACTGGAGTGTTTCATTTTGGAAAAAAACTAACACAAAAAGCAGGTTTCTTCCAGTTAGCTTTACTGTCCAGCTCAACAAGTGGAGCATTAGTCACTGCTCCCTTTCAGTTGCATGAGAGACCTGGTTTCTAAAACCCCAACTCTGGCTACAGCAGGATACTGAATGGAGAACTCTAGAAGAATAGAAACTGTTAATCATATGAGCCCAAGTTCCTTGTGCTATTCAGTCACCGCTCTGCAGCAAGGACTTTGGCAAAGGCTGCTTCACTTTCACTCTCCCCTGTGCACTAGACACTGCCCAGGCAGTCCAGAGTACGGATCTCTGAGCAGCCTGATGCCACAGGGGCATTCCCTAGAGCTCCCTGTAAATGATAAGTGAGAAGGGTTCACGTAACATGGGATTCCAGGAGCATCCAAGCCTGTCTGCTACCTTGCCTTAACAACAGTGTCCAGTTAGTCTGTGATGCTGCTGACACCTGAACTTGTTTGTCTCCTCTGGTACATGAAAACTAACGTCAAGAAGCAGCAAGTCATTTGTTGTGACAGCGACGTATTGTACCACAAACATCCCTCTGGTGTGGCCGTCTCCAAGTAAAGCAGAATAGTGCACACAGCACTGCTACAGAAAAATGCTTCTCTGGCTGATGTGTAAATAGCTCTCTTCATCAATTTATCTTCTACTTTGAGGCTTTTCTTGAAGCCCTTTTATTACAGTTTCTGGGAACAGTGGTTTCTATGTCAGTGTTGAAATTGAAATAATAGCTGTCATATTTACTTTCAGTTGACAGTCTTCATATTCATTGCTGCTATGTGGAGTTCAGCTGAGCTAGAGGCATAAATGTCATCTTTTGCCTGTGCTGGCCACAGTCTGAGAATGCCTACAATCAATTAAAGACATTGGTGTAACCCATGTCCTCTTTTGATTTTTGTGGTTTTTTGGACACCATCGTTTTAAGTATTGGTTGTCCAATGAATGTAAGTTGCCATGTCCTAATTGATCCAAGACAGAGCTCTGCACACCTTTTTTACCTGGAGGGGTTGGGATTCTGGTCACTTCTTCACATACCAAACCAATCCTGTGTCAAGGAATTGTGGAGTTCACTCTGCAAACTGTGCCAAGTGACCTCCTTCCTCACTAGCATGTATTAACTAGCACTTTATAAGAGTTTTGTTCAGCTTCACTCAGGGTTTTCCAGTAGTTTCACATAATTTTCTTCCCAGATCACATTAGGGCCCGTTCTGCTGTAAAATAGTCTTCAAAATTGCAAGACTGTTTACTCTGAGCCAATCCTACACATATGTTTTCGTTTTTACATGGAATTCAAGGTTCCTCACATTTCTGTGCTACAACTCCACAGTCAGCCTCTGTTCTGCTCAACAGGAAATTATTGACTGCAACAATCTTTGGAGAATCAGCTGCTGTTAGGAACAAGGCTACCTTCAGAATTTCTTCATTCCTACTGGCACTGCCTACTCACAAACACAGGGAAAAGTGCCTCCTGAATTTCCTTCTGTTGCCTTCCATGTCTCTGGAGAGTTCCAGCTCTGAGAGAGATCCTGAAGGTCCCCTGAAGATTCTCTTTAGGCTGCTTTTGGTACCATGTCGTGCTCAGCAACCACTTGGAGACAAGGTGCTTCACACACCTCTATTCCATTCAGTGTCTCCGTTCCAGCTGCCTCTGTCTTTACAGATATGATTCCTTCCGTGTTTAATAGATCACTGTGGCAATTCCCTGTTCTTGCTGTGTAATTTAAAACAATGCAGCTTTTGCCCCACAGCTATCACTTCAAACCTTATTAGCTCTTGGGCTTGTTTTCACAAGAATATGCAAGAAACTTCAGATTTTACAAGGCAGTTTGCCATACTAGCTTACCTCTTTGCAAACAAGATCCTAAGAACTTTATGGGGAAATACAATTAAGGATGTTGGAGTTGTAGCTGAAATAAATCCAAGTTATTCAAACAGATAGCTGAAATCTACTTTTTTGAAACACATTTTTGCAGCACACGTTAGCACACAGCTCTTATGTTGCTCTGGGAAAAGTGGAAGAAAATACAGGGATATTTTTGCTGCAAAGATAAAAGAGAAATCCCAACGGAATTTGAATCATACATCCTCCAGGAGCTGTAAGAGCAAATAGAAGGAAGCATCCTTAGCTGGTCCAACTGGCAAGAATACACTGAATTTTAATAGTTTTTCTCAGAAACTAGTGACCAAAGCCAGAGAAAACTATCTGCTCATTAAAAAGTCAAAGCAGTAACTACCATGAGATGAAAGCAGTGACTCCACAAATCTTCCTGCTGCGATAAAGATAGATTTCATGCAGCTTTATATCCCCTGCCAGCTGCTGAGTTACAGGTTACATTGCATGACCTGCCTGATGTGTTTACTGACAACTAGAGCTTTAAATTTTTTTAAACTGCTGAGCAATTTGAAGGAGCACAGACTTTTAAAACTGACAGGCTTATAAAAATGTACACTTGGGCTATACACTTGTATGTGGGTGAACATTTCAGTGCATCCTGATCAGCAGATGCTCTGAAATGTAAGTATGAGAATCACAGGAGATGTCCACTGGATGTCTGGTTATCAGTGAAGACTATGACTGCTCTCATGCCAGCTCGTGGATTCCCACACCAGAACATTACTAGGCAGGACTCTTAACACCAAAAAGACAACTACAGATACTCCTGAGCAGATTTTTGAGACTAGTCAGAATAGGGAACTCTTTGCATGCAAGTTTAGCTTGAAGCTTCCTTTGTGATCCCTTATATCACACTGAGTTGGATGGTAAAGATGGTCTGCTCTTTGTAATTGCCTTAAAGGGTTTCTACTTTTATTTTAATTTCCTCTTTCAATGTGTCTTAATTTCCATTGTTCATAAGCTAATTCATTAGAGCTGATTTATGGTTTTGTTTTATACATTGAGTCCAGTGCTCCTGTACAATGAAATTTTGGTGCTAAACACTGCCTGAACATTAGATGTGTTAACCAATGAAAAGCCAAAAAGAAAAGAGCCTAAGAGGGGCTAGACTGACTTGAAGGGGAAAGTGACAAACTGCACATTGAAAATAAATACTGCAATTACCTTGCCTGAGCTGGAAGGTAACCACTATCAATTTTATATTCAGCAGCTGTAAAAGTCTGGAATATTGTACTATCATGTAGCCCACCTCATCCTGAGCTGGTATTAGAGTTCCCAGTTCTGTCTTGAAGGTAACGAAAGGAACTCTTCAGCATAAATATATGACTATTCGGACTGATTTATTAGAGAAACTACTGGAAAACACGTTGTCCAAGTGGTCAGACCAGGATGCAATCTTTGTACCTAAGAGCAGGTTGTTCATACTGATTGGTGGGCAAAAGAGGAAGGTGGGGTTATGTTTGGTTGGTTCTTTGCCAGGAGACTCCCCAGGCTGGTGGTAGCAACAGGCAAAATCTCAATAACCTGTAAGGTTTGAATATTCTTCTCTTAGCAAGATGTAAATTGTCAAGTTGCTTCGATGAGTTTAGATTTGACTTCCATGGGGCATAAGAGGTACTGAAAGCCCACCTCAACCTACATAGATTTGCCTCTGTGGTGGGCAAGACCCCCCTAATTTCTAGGTCTTTACACCATTGGAAAACTAAGAATATTTCTTGCTAAGCTGCTTCTTCAAATGGTCACAAGCTTAGTTAGCAGAAGCATTTTTATTATAGCTGACAATACAAAAGGCTGGATGTTCTCCCCTCCCTCCAATTAAGGCCTGGCCCTTTACTCCTGTGAGTCAATAGCAAAATCCTAATGCACTTCAGTGAGAAAAGATGAGAACCTCCCCTTGGCAAGTAAGAATCAAATCCTTTTCACTTCTGATTTACATTCACTCCATTCTTAAAGATCTTGGCCTCCAAAGAGAAAAAGCATTATTTCCTGATGACTTGAAATAGAGAAATATTCCCATTTTCACATCTCTATTGACTACTAGTGTTAATAAACACACATAATCACAAAATTTATTTGAGTGGAATATGTAGCATAAAGTCAGAGGACTTCTGCCCAGTAGAGAGACTTAGCAGTTTGATGCTATTTTACTTCACAATGTTGTTACTTTTAAGGTATATAAACGAGAGACAGCACCAAGATTGGATGGAGCCACAAAAATTGTGTTAGGATATTGTTTCAAGATCTTCTTTTCTACAAGTTTTCAATGCAATTTATTTTGGTTGAAAGTTAGTGAATCTGGTATGCGGTTTATAAGAAATTATGAAATAATGAGGAAAGCCAACATCCTCTCTCACTATTAAATCACATGGAAACCTTTGGAAATGATTAAAGCTGTTGTTCAAATTTTGATATCAGCTAGACTTAAACATGTTGAGAGAAATTCTGAATATAAATCAATTGAAATTCCAGGCCAAATACCCCCATTTTTCATGAAATGGAGATTAAAAAAACACTGGGCAAAGAGTATCTGTCTATCCGTTTAAAAAATGTTGCATTAAGCAAAAAAATACATCCATTTATCCCCCTGCAAGAGGCTTATAAAGAGTGATGGTTTTATAACCAAAGACACATTGCCCTAAACAGAAATGGGTCAGCTACACAGCTGCAAATTGGAGAGCTCCAGCAGGGATCTCAGAATTTTCCCTGATAATGTTAGAGCCAGCTCAAAGGAGTGTCTACCAAAGAGTTATGAGATGAACATGTTGAGGGTTGGAAAATATAGAGTAATTACAAGTAATTTCCATGTACTGAGGCCCAGGGTCATTTGTGTGTCAGTCCTCAATACCACAGCAAATGGGTTTAGGCTATCATAATGCTGATGCATTTAGAGTGCTTGGCTTTCTGTTCATAAGGTGCTTGGGTGAAATATTAGACTTTTATAAAAAATCATCTTAAATGGGTTCACCTCAAGTACCTATTTTTGAAGGGTTACTGTAAACCATTAGGCTTGTATAGATAACCATTTGCAAGTGATGCAAATGGAAAATAAAGACAGGCATTTATAGAGAAATCTTGCATCAAAAGGGCTGAGAATAAACATTGCATCAGACATCTTTAATGTCTTCTGGAAAGATCATGCAGAACAATAGATTAATGACTTAAAATGAGCTTAATTAATTATTAGCCAGTAGGCTTCATGAAGGATCATAACTTTCAACAGAATATAAATCATAAATAAACTAGATGTAAGGTCTTCATTATGCTGAGAAATAAAACCAGACTTCATTTGGGAGCAGACAAAATTGAAAAGACATTGCTCTGTAACACCACTTATTTCATCAGGGACGACAACAGAGTTGAAGCTACACAAAAATGAAGCCCAGTGACAAGGTGGCAGTAATCCATGGCTGAAATACTTTCAGGATTTCCTTCAAAGTCTATGGCTTTTGCTTCATTGTTCATCAACAAAACCAGGGAAATAGAGACTTAAGCACAAAGAGAAGAAACTAAATCTCAAGCAATGAACTTCAAAAAACTTCTGGCTGCAGCTGAAGTGTGATTGTGGGGTCACTCAGCTTGCAGTGAAATTTTCACTATGCCATTGATCCCCAGCAGTGTTGGGTTTTTGTCACTAGTTGCAGTTGTGAAGACATGTATGGCTGGTAAAAAGAGAGACCTGCAGGAAACTTTCTCAGGCTCCATGTGTCAGCTCTCCCTCAGCCGTGCAGGGGCTAGTCTGGAATTTTTATCTAAGATAATTTGTGAAAAATTGTTGAACAGATTTAAATTTACTCCATCTAAGACCTGTGAATCCAGCTCAAGATTCTCCTGAGAAACAGCCATGCACAGTGAGGGCAAACTCAGGGAAAGAGCACTTATTCCCTCCTTTACACAAACAGTTTGATCAACACGTTAAAAAAAAAAAGAGAAAAAATTACTTTGCACAAACAACTTGTATCTATCTTTCAGCATCAATCTCCCATTACTGAGCAAGGTGACAGACCTAGATCCTCAGCATCGTTGCAAGGTAAAGATTGCATCAAACTCCCCTAGCTGATGATAGCATGAGATGTATTCCCTTTTATTTCTCAGAGGTTTTGTCTGTGCACCATAAGTTCTCTAGCACACATGCAGGGTACGTGTACATGTTATTTTTCCACTCAGATGTGAACTCCAGCTGCCTGTGCCTGTCTTTGGACATATGTGAGACAGCTCCAAAACAGGAGTCAAGATGCTGGTGGTTAGTGCAGATCCCAGGCTTTTGTATCTCTGGAGCATATTTATTCCCAAGCTAACTGCAGCTATGTCCTTTCTTCTTCAGAGAAGGTTCACATCATGATACTCACAGGAAAACAGAGACAACAACAAAAAAAAATTGTGATTTCCTACAAAGAGCAGTGTCGGCTTTCTTTTCCAGTTATTTCTCTCCAGCATGAAAAGGAACTGTCTTTATTCAGTAAGAAATCTCACCTCAGCCAGTTGATAACAAAAGAAAGCCTTGCTGCGGATGTAGGTTATCCTGGTGGGTGTTTAAGTTTGCCTCCTGGCAGTATTCCAGCTAGCAAGGTTGGCTTCAGGGTGCACACCCTCAGGCGAGCAAGAACAGCACTGGTCCAACAGGCTTCCTGCTTTGTAGGACCCAGGGCTAGCTATGTGTCCTCTCCTGTGAGCCCTCGCTTCAGACAGCTCTCACTCTAGAAAAATGCTGCAAATCCACCCTGACACCCCCCTTGTTGCTGATGGTTAGTGCTCTCCTATGAGGTAAGCCCAATGACAGGTATCCACTTAGTCTACTCAAGCACTCTAAAAGGCAAAGCAAATCTGTGTTGTTCTGCATGTCCCATCTTAAAAAGAATGAATTGAATAAATAATAAATAGCAACAGGGCATAGAGTGCAACTGCTCTGGCTTTCCAGATTTTGTCAGCTGGCTCTTCCTACACTGCCAGCTGACCCACTTGGTAGTAGCGCAGGTACTGTGGACATGTTTTATGAATGATGTTTTGTTTGCTTCTGTGTCATCAAACCTTGTCAGACTACAGTTACCTGGACACAAGGTCTTCTGACTACATCCCCAGGAAATAATGGTCAGTGCAGTTCAAACAAAAGTTTTCCACAGTTACCTCTTCTGTCCTTTCCTTTAGGTAGCTGTTTGTCTATCCACGCACTGTTTGCCCACCCACCTATGACCCTCCTTTCTGTGCATGCTTTCCAGTGACAAATAATTGTGAGGGATCTACACCAATACTTAGCATCAAACACCATTTTTCTATTGAAAGTACTCAAAAAAAAAAAAAAAAAAAAAAAAAAGGAAAATGTGTCTATGCTTGCATGCAAAATAGAGCTATTGTTGGGGGGAATTGTGTTTGCTTGCATGAAAAACAGAGCTATTACAGGGTGAGGGTTGTGTTTTCCTTTTATGCAGCAAACGAAAATGCTTTTCCATCAGAATTAAAATGCTTTGCAGGAGTCATTTTCCACTGACCTTTAACCTGTGTAATCCCTCTTGTCCAGTGTTCACTGTTTGCCAAAGGCAGAGTGCAGTGCAAACACAGAAGCCTCTCCCACCTGAGTAGCCGGAAAGGACAGCACAGCCACTTCTTCCCAGACTCCCTAAAGACTGAGATCTTCCACAGACCTTCTTGCCAGGAATGGCCTTCTTGCTCCGCAAAAAGTCTTTGTAAATTTTGGATGCCATTCCCATGAAAGGAATGGGAAGGAGAAGACTAATTCTGCTGTGTGGGGAAACTGTTTCTTAGTCAGCTCAAACAAAGGCTAGTGAATTTGCATCTCTCAGGAATTAAGTCTCCCATTTGCTGGTTCTGCTTGATGGTAGTTGTGCATCTAGACAGATTTGAGAATGGAAGTATGGTAAGCATTTATTTTATATTTTCTCTCCCTGAATATTTTAAGTTTTCCTAGTGATTGTTACTGTCTGAAGCATACAGGAGTTAGGAGAGAGATCTTCCATGACTAAACTAAACCTACCTTTTAGGTTTATCTAGGCATGTTCCTGCAAAATGATTTTCTGTCTCTAACTGACTTGACAGGAATGTTTCCAGCAGTGATGAAATTTCTTGTCTCTGACTATAAAATCCTGGTCACAGAAACCTCAGGGGGCTTGTCCTAAACATAAAAATGAATAGCCTAAGCTTCAGTTATAATTAACTCCAAACTTCAGTTATTATTAACTCCAGGTGCTGGTTAAAGAACAGAAATATATGTATTTTTATATTTATTTCATTCTGATGCTTGATATATATCAAAATGTAATTTCTGCAAACGTCCTTGCATTACTTTACTTCCACAGTACGGCAAATAATAGATTTGCTTATAAGTCTAACTTAAATATAAAAAAGTGGATATTATATCAAGCTTGCCTTCTCCAAAGTTACAGCAAAATATTTTTAGTGTAATAATGAGGGCAGACTGGAGATTCTGGTCTAATGCATTTAGTCTCCAGTCACATTCAGAGAATCAAAAAATGGTCATAAGCATCTTTGTGATTCCCTGATCTTTGCTCATTACACAGCAGGCTGGACCCAAATTTCAACTTGAAAGACATCTGAGACTGTTCCAGTATGACTTTGTCTGCCAGAAGACCATTCTGGCACCACAGGAGAGAGCACAGTACAACAGCAAGTCAGCTACTCCCTCTTTTCTATAGGTACACAAAAGGAGTCCTGAAAGAAATGGTTTAAGGCAGCTTCAAGCTTATTTTGAGTCTTAAAGACCTACTGATTTAGTTGTGCTGACTGTAATTCCTGCTCTGAAGGTTCATGCTGGCTGTTGTCTTTTTTTTCTGTGCATGGCTTTTTCCAAGACACCAGCAGTGCTGAGCAGTATTTCCAGACAGCCTTTGATTTTATATTCTCAATAACCTGGAAGCATCTTGACAAGGAATAGTCCTATCTCAATCTGTCAGACAATCACTGATCCTGTGTCAGCATGGAGCCAATACGCAGCAGTGCCTCTATGTCTTGCAAATGCCACCAGCTGCCATAAGTCATCTTTATTCTCCCCACAGTGAATGGGTTATAGCTGGAACATATCACTGCTCACTGAAAGAAGATGATGGTGTCCAAAATGGGCTCATAACTTGACCCCTGCTCTCCAAATACAGGTGGTTGCCTGGTGGGCTGCAGCAAAGGTGTCCGTGTGCTGGGGAGAGGCAGGAGGTACCTTCTTTTCCCATCAAGTGTGAGTGAGTGGGTCTGAAAAAAAAACCAGGAGAAGTTACCAGCTCTCAGTAAACAAATTTTAAACTGTGGTCCCAGTTTTCCTCTTGAGCTTTGCCAGTAGCCCTGGAAAGAATGCAAGAAGTGGAGGCTGAGAACCACAGTCTCGTTGCAGCCCCACAGCACTGAGGCTGGAGGTGTGGGGTGGGAGAATCATAGAATTATTTGGGTTAGAGGTGACTCCTTGGATTATCAAGTCAAACTGTGAACCCAACATTGCCAAGTCCACAATAGAACCACGTCCCCAGCTGCCACATCTTTTAAATACTTGTGGGCCTTAAGGCTCTAGCACACTCCTGAGCAGTCTCTTCCAGTGCTTGACAACCCTACCAATGAAGACACCTTTCCTGATATCCAACCTACACCTTCCCCACTGCAACTTGAGGTAATTTCTTCTCATCCAATCATTTGGTACCTGGGAGAAGTTATGAACCCTGATATAGCTGCCTTTCAGGCAGTTGTAGAGAGTAAAAAGGTCTCCCCTGAGCATCCTTTTCCCCAAACTGAACACCCCCAGCTCCCTCAGCCACCTCTCATCAAGCTTGTGCTCCAGACCCTTCAACAGCTTCATTGCCCTTTTCTGGACATGCTCTAGCACCTTGATGTCTTCCTTACAGACAAGAAATTCCCTGTGAGAGAAGCAGGGCCAGGCTGAACAAGTGCATGGCCAGGGCTGCTCCTTCCCCTTGCTTACCTTGGGCTTTCACTTAGCCATCTCCTTTAATCACTAACCATCCATGCACAAAAAGCTCTTATCCAAGGTTAATTTGGTCCTTTCAGACTAAGTTAGTTGGTTTGCGCACAGCTACAGGCAAGATTTCCCCTCAGACTGTGAACATTCGCTCTGCTGAGAGAATTCAGGCTAAATCATGCAAGTGCTGACAGACCTCCAATACTTTTACACAGTTTCATCAAGTGTCCCAAAAGTGATTTAACTTTTCCTGCTCTGGGAGGACTCACGGCTTGGTTTGACGCAGGTTGAGTACTCAGAGGCTTACAGATGACCTCAGCACTGGCAGTGGCTGCATGTACCAACACTGCAAGGGTCACCCCAGTGTGATAAACATTCTCATGCAGACTGTTGTAATGCTCTTCTCCAGCTCCTGAATGCAAACATAGCTGGGTTTGAGAAACTTCAGACCTTGGTCAAAGCTTGGGGATTGGCACTCTGTGTCAAACCTGCTTTGGGAAAAAACCCCACAGCTCTACTGCAAGTGTCCCAGAGACTGTCCAATCAAGATGTGACAGGCATCACCCTGATGCCAAGGATCTGGAAGTGTGGTATATACTCTCTGGCATTTTGGGAAACTTTTGCTGGTAGAGGGAATGTCTTTGAGTGCCAAATCAAAGCTGATCTGCTGGATCTTGTTAATTTTTGATGCACGTCCAGCCCTGTCCTTGTGCAGGAGTGCCTTGATTCATTATTAGCTATTGAAACAGTGCTCAGCCTTGCTTCTGAGGATGTCCTTCAGAACATGGATTTGCACTTGCAGGTGTTGCTTTTTAACTCTTCTTTGGTCTGTAGCTGTTTCTGGTCTCCTTTTCCTCCTATGCTCAGTGAGAAAAGGGCATAAAACATTTGGCTGTTCACTCCAAGGGGCCTAGTGACCCAAATCCACATGGATTTCCAAAATATTTCTAGTAATTTTTGGCATCTGTATTCATTTCTGGATTACTTGTTAGCGTGTTAAATTCCTTGCATAACTTAAAGCAAACACAGAGCTGATGTTTCTAGGATCCCCTTTGGAAAGTTTAGGGAAATATGCAAAATGCTGCAAAAAGTGGAAGTAATTTCAGGCTCCTTAGGAGTTAAAGCCTCTACCACAGCCAGGAAATTCTTTAAGCCAGAGCCAAAAGTTTTCCTGTGTGTCTTCTACCATATAACAATATAGATCATGTATTGAAAAAGGAAAATCAAAATCCTGTCTGGAAAATGTCAAAAGAGTTGTGATGTGCAGAACAGTGTGAGACAGGCCTGAGAAGTACCTGGAAGGGACTCACAGGCTGCATAAGCTACAGCAGCAGTTGCTGCCTTTTTGTCTCACCATTCCATCACAGAAGAAGCATTGAACTCCAGTCTTCAGATATTCCACCCCAGACTGCTTACCCTAGATCCCGTCTTCCACTTCCACCTGTGGAAAAAGTGGCCAAAATTTTTTGTGCTCTTGAGGCAACCTGATTCATTTTTACCAGCACTGCCAGGAGGTCACCCTGGGCCACCACCCCGAGATAAGGGTGTGAGGTAATGCCTACCAGTGGGGAAAGCCATGGCCATAGCACTGTAGGGAAATAACTGGACTGACCTCTGACTACTAATGTGACCCAAATACCATGACAAACTGACTATCAGATTAAAGCAGTTTGCCAGCTTCAGATCTGCTGAAATGTCTCAGAAAACAGACTGGTCACAAACAGTGAGGACCCAATACACCAGGGACTGCCACCCTGCCACCAGAAACCTTTGCACAGAAGGGATGGAGAAGGCCACCCCTCAAATCAGCAATATTTTCTCCTCTGTAGTATTTTAGAGGCTGCAAAAGGCAAGCTGCAGGTCGAGCTACAGAATGGCCTTTTCCCTTCATTTTCGAGGTCAGCAATGACTATGTGGTCAGAACTTGTACATTTAAATTTGCCTTTTAAGTACTCTTTTGCTCATCCAGCCAGAAGCCTCTCATTCTGACATCATAAGGCACTGCTGCAGGGCACATTTTCCTGTCACAGTGGGAAGATTAGAGATGAAAGAGGGCTGTAAAGAGTAAGAATTTGATGCAAAGAGGATGAATTTGCTTCTGTAACTTGAGTGATTAGGAGAAATATCTAGAAGTAAGACACAGAGGTTAGGATTCTTACTTGGAACAGGAGCAAACAAGATAAAAAAAAGTGGAACAGAGACAGTGACAAATCAAGACACACATGATCATTAAATGCAAACAGACATCTTCCCACCTTTTCAACTTCTCATTCATCTGACACAGTGGAGAGCCTTGAGTGTCACAGCTTTAAGCTCCGTTTGGTCTGCCCACCCGTTCTGCACAAATGCCTGAAAAACAGATAAAGAAAAATGAGACTGAGCCCTAACCTTTCAGACATGGATAAACCCTCATATTCCACAGCCTTGCCTTTATGCCCTTTTGACTGTGCATGAGGGAATGCCTCTCCCTGTTTACCCTTCTGTTGTCATGTGAGTAGCCCTGCTGGGCTAATCACATATTTATTCAAGTAAACCTTCCTTGGTAGAAAACACATTGCACTTTATTGTTATTCTGAAGACACTTGCATAAACATTGTGTCATTTCTATAATTACACACCTAAGTAGTTAGGCTGCCTGATTGAGCAGATTGTTTACTGTTATTCTTTTTAAAATCTTTTTATTTCAGTAGTTTTCTTTTTAGCAACATGATAATATGTGCTTTCACTCTAATACCGTACAGGATGCATGCTAGGAGGAGCAGATTGTTGACTGTTGTTTTAATAAATATTTTTATTGAGCTAATTTGTGTTAAAGTGATCTCTTCTACTAGCAGGGAGAAAAAAGGGTTTCTGGAATGACTAGCCAACATCAACAGACAATAATGGCCATCATTTGTAGCAGCACCTTCAAACAATTACAACTGGAAACACATGTTGTTTCACAAAAAATCATGTATTATGAAATGTAAAAATTGCATCATGTTTAAGGTATTCTGCCTACAGTACTTGTTACTGAAGTGAAAGGGCACATCTGTGCTGTACTCATTCAGATGACTATTTTATTCACTGGATGACAGCAATTTATTCATTGATTTCTGGATCCCAGATTGCCAAGAAGATATCAGATATCTGGTTGATGTTAAAGAACAGTTGGACTATTTATTTGAAACCCATTTCTTGTAGCTGTTTAAAAATCATAACTGAATAACAAGTAAATGAAAAAGAACAACAAAATATAAATAAGCGATCATACATCATTGAATCCTTTGTGATCCCTCAGAGAGAGCAGTATGCACAGATTTACTCACAGGACATTTCCCACACACTCTGTTAAAACTCACTTGGCCTGTGTGGATACAGAAGCTAAGGTCTGGATCACAACATGAAGATGTTTCAGGGGATGGTCATAATTCACATTTCTGCCTCATGGAGCCAAGGGCAGGTTTCCAGCACCTAACAAGCAAATAATAGACATGGTGGAGTTTTTATTTAATCTTTAATTTCCACCTTTTGCTGGCAGTCCAGGGGAGGGGAGGTCTCATGGTTTCCTTCCCAAGCTAAGAGCAGGAATATCAGTGGACATATTCTGTCTGACAAACAATGTGCAAAATACATGTGGTAGTTTCCAGAGCACCAGTATTTCATCCCAGTTTCACTTACAAACCTGTGGGCTGAGAAGGTAGGGAAGAATCAAGGCTGGCACTTCAACCATCATGTGCCAGTGTCCTCTTCATGGTCTGCTTTGCCTCCATGACTGACTGTCACCTCCCAGGAATCATATCTAACCACCCAGGCTTGCAACCAGAGAAGCAGAGTTCCAGTTGCAATTTTCACCTCTGCAAAGGAAACAAAACTGCCCAGAAGCATGAGAAGATCCTGTGTTTCTATGCAAAGTATTCATTTCCTTGTGGTAGAAAACATCAATGTTTGCTCAAGTTATTTTATTCCTCGCCCTCCTGGGAAAAGACCGTGCAAAATGACAGCTTTTCCACACCAAAATAATTCTTGATGGAAGATTCAAAGGTAGAGGAATTGTTTCTTCTGTTGCAGTAGGCAACATTTTATTTACTTTTTCCTGATCAGCTCTGTAGAATATACTGTTTATGTTTAGACATATAAAGCCAAAATGGAAAAATTATTCCTTTTTTTTTCCTGGCCTGTGTGGTTAGGGTAATCTCAAAGCCATAGTGGATTGTTTCAATTAAGAGGAAAGAAGACTGGTATCAATCAGATAGTGTGGAAAACACAGTGTCTTTACCACACTCTTCCTTCTGCAAAGTTAAAGCAGCCCATTCGCCACCAATGAGTTTCCAAATATACTCACAGCTGAACAAACACAGAGGAAAACAAGGGGATGCAGGGAGTCACCAGACATCCTGGTTGGCTCCCACGTGTGCCAGCCTGTGTCATGGACACATTGCAGAGAGGAGCTCCAGGGATAATGGTGGCACTAAAGGGCAGCAGTAAAGGAGAACCTGCAGCACCAGAGCACTCAGCAGTCAGCCTCTGCC
>JAGMWU010000034.1:124248-191241 GCA_018697195.1 Certhia americana
TCTCTCTCTCTCTCTCTCTCTCTCTCTCTCTCTCTCTCTCTCTCTCTCCCCTCCCAGTGTGTGTGCATGTGATTTAGCTACTAGCTGATCAGACCACAGCAAGCTTTGCCTTGAGTTGTGGCTTTCTCCACGATCACCGCTCATCAGGGGGTTTAGTTGCCCTGAAGAAAAAGGTTGTTTGTTCACTTCAACCACATCTTTGACTGTTCCTATGGGTGTTTACTCTAAGCCATTACCATCTTTGAGCCTAAGAAGAGGTGGAAACTAAACCCCCTCCACCTCACCCTGGAGGAATTGTCAGAAGTCATAGCTACAATTAAGCAATCAGTGCTGTGCCCCTATCAATGGTCTTTGCCCATTTCCCCAGGGATGGAGCATGGGTGATTATTAAAAACATTTACTGTAGGGGAATCTTGAAGGTGACCTATCCAAGCCCCTGTGGCTCTAGCTCAGGTCAGCTACATCTGTGCCAAGGCAAGACTTGAAAATCCCTAAAGACTTCACAATCCCCCTAGATGCCATGTTCCAGTGCTGGACACGCCTCCCAGTAAGGAGTTTAACTCTTGTTAATTTCTTTCCAGTATTAGACACAACAAGGTATGAAAGCTATTCCTGGCACAGCAGAGATTACCTCTTCCAGGTACTGCATGTTCCTGGTGGTGCCAAAAAACAAAGAAGCCAGGGAAGTGACCCCTCAGGGATGTGCCAGCATCCTCTCCCTGGTGCGACTGCTGGTATGGCCAGCCCACACAGAAACAGCATAGGGTGCCTTGCAGCTGCATGGTTGTGATCTTGTGAGTCTATTTGAGAAAGAGAGAAGAAAAAAAAATTGGCATCATAGAAGGAAGAGTGTGGTAAAAGCCGTAATTTGGCTGGGATTAAAGAAACCACTGGAAGTTCCTTAGTTTTAAATTTTGCACAGATGTCAACTATACTTGTTCCTACTGTCTTTAATTTAACGTCTGGAATATTGTGGTAATGTAATTCAGATGACACATGACTGGGAACCAGCCAGACCAACAGATTTGTGAAATTTTCTTTTTTATGTTTAGATTTAATAAAAAAAAGATCTCTCATGTGTGGCTTTTCTACACAGCCGTGAAAGAATATGCTCTAGAAAGCTATGAAAAGTGTCTACTAAATGCACTTGAACATGCCTGCAGTCAGACCAGAAGGCAGGGGCACATCATGGCGTTGCTGTTTTCCCAGATCAGCACACCATGGCTCTTCCCCTGCCCACCAAGGAGAAGAAGAAAATTCCAGCACACTTCCTTCAGTCCGTCAACCCTTTTTTTCACCAGGAACTGAGGTGAAGAAACATATGGGCACCTACCCTGAATTGCTCCAGCTATTTCTAAAGTGATCACTCTCGCAGAATGCTGAGTGTTTTGCTCCATATTATGCATTCCAAAGCTGTTTGGTGTGATACAAATGCCCTGCATGTGGTGTTTGGTGGAGGTTTTATAGTGGGGATTTGGTGGGGGTTTTTAGGTTTTAGCCTCAAAAGAATACTCAGAGAAACTAATAAGCAGGTCAAACAACCATGATCAGATTTTTGTTCAGTAGACAAGGATGAGCTAAAGTCAGGGTCATGTTTATCTAACTTGGTAGTGCTTAGACCTGTCTGTTGAGTTTCCATAGCAAACATGAGCTATGGAAACTCAACAGACATCTTAACCTCATAGAGGTCTAAGAATTTAGCTCACTTTACCTGCCAATACAGAGAAAACAGATTCAGAGGTTGCTTTTTAACCAGTAAAGGTATCTGGTAATGACCAATTATTTCCTAGTTGACTGTTACTGAAAAACTACTAAACAATTTAAAAAAAAAAAAAACCACACATCCTTGGAGTTATACTACTGAGTTCTTTTTTAGCCTTTCATCTCCTTCACGATGTATTACAAAATCTGTTTGGGGAATATTATGCTTTTGGAAAAGTAATGCTAGCTTGAAGAATCCTTCAATAAACTACTTTAAAATGCCAGGCTGGTCTCACTATGCATGCAAGTGACTCGAATTCTTTGGGAGCTGTTTGCATTCTTGCATAATGCAACTGCAAAAATAAGAATTTCCCCTTAGAATGCATCTTTGAGCCCTGTTCACATGTAGAAATAAGCTAAAAGTCCTCTTCCTCAGCTTTCTGAGTTAACACCACTTTCACTCTCTTTAAATGAGAATTTATTGGCATATTTGTTGTCAAATCATCCTCTTTGATTTAAAAATACACAGTAAATTATATGATTCAGAATTTATCTGCCAAAAGAAAACCATGGTAAACTTCATGTATCTTTCTGCTGATCACTTTCAAGAAAATATAATACACACAATGGCCTCAGCACCTTTGAGACTGAAACTGTTATTTCAAGAAATTTACCCCTTCACTACTTTACTGTAGGTCTACAAGCGCCTACATTTTTTCACTGGAAACGTTGACTCGGCTTTAATCTTAGAACATACGGATGTCATTCTCTTTTTGCTCAGAGGCACTGATGCAACTGAAGAAAGACATTAAGTTTCTGGAGGGAGGCCAAGCTGAATAGCATCAGCATAGAGTATACAGTGCTTCCATTGACATCAGATCTGGAAGCAGATCAGATGTGAATGGGAGACCCACAGTGAGTCAGGTTTGCATGTAAACCTCCAGTGGGGCTGGATTGGCTCCAGCAGCAAATGTGATGTCAATGAAAGAACTGAGCTGTATCCACTCCTGCTACAAAATCAGATTGGTTTTACTTTGTGGATCAAAGTTCAGCCAAACTGTGTGGATAATTTTTTTTTCTGTTTTTGGATCCATCAAAATTTCATTAAAAGATTGTTAAGATATTACGCAAACCAATTAAAGCTCAGAAATCCATGGTTAAAGAGGCCACTGGGGCTCCTAAAGAGGCTTTAGTTAAAAATAAGAAACAACAAAAAAAAAAAAGGAGATATTTTGGACTTCAATACCAGTTTTTCCTTTCTCCACTTGACAAATATTTATTTTCAGCAGAGATTTTGTGTTATTATCTTTTATATCTTATTGGCAATTCCAGGTATTTTTATCCCTTGGTTTCTGATTGATGGATTTATTAGTTCCTGAAATCCAGGAAGATTTTTGTCTTGGGAATAGAACAATTTTGACTGAACAAAATGTAATTCCTTCCTGAACAGCTTTCAGTTATAAATATGTAGGCTATCAAATATTCCCCTGATTTTTAAAATAAATTTTCTTTTATTGTTTTCTGAAATGTATTTTTTATGATTACATCAGTGCTCTTCTCCTGATCTCTGAATTCTTGCACCAAGTTTTTGAAAAAGAATAAAGCAAATGGAGAAGTTAGGAGGAAACTAAAGTAACCCAATTCCCAATAATAAAGCACTACCTTCTCTTTGTTTTGCAGTAAGCAACATGCATATCATGTTATGTTCTGCAAACTCAAAGTACATAAATGTTACCAGATATTCACTTCCACTGGAAAGTTGCAGCTCTTCCTTTTTATAACTTTGCAGTCTCAGAACTTCTTACTTACTGATTTCTTTCTGTTTTTGCTGAAGAGGATGAGAGAAATACGAATCAATTCTCATTTCAGTGAGGGGTTTTAAAGGTGCTTCTTACCCACTCAGGAATAATTCCTTTTCTGCAGCCCCATCCTAACACACTATACTGCAGTCTGGCTGGGTATGAATGTCATATTGCAGAGTACTGTGAGCTTGATATTTGCTTTCTTGTGTGTGCTTTACTATGTGTGTCAGTTACACATAATATCAAGGCATTGCAAAAATCTATTACATTTCATGACATCAAGTCAAGCTCAGAATAAATTTTGTTGCCTTTGCAAGAACCCAGTACAATTTAAGTGTGGTTAGTTTGGGTTATATTTGCAGCCAGTATGTTAGATATGAGCAGAAGGTACAAACTCAATTGCTTGTGTCCTTGATCAGCAGTAAGCGGGTGAATTCTACACTGGAGGATTTCTCTCTGCTGATAATTATTTACGCCACTGTAACAAAAATTTTAGGCTTACAAATAGTCATGAGATCAAGCACCTCATTGTGGATGTAAGACATTTGAGGCTGCCAAGTAAGAGATATGGCTCTTTTCATCAAGACCACAAAGCCAACATGCTACTCTGTCCCCTCTTCTCAGTTTTCAGGTATACAGTAGGTATGCCCTTCTATAAGTTTATCTTGACCTCAGATCTGGGGCTGCCCAGGGGTTTTGCTGTTTGATGTCTATGTTGTAGCATTGTGGCAGCCTCAAAAGAATAGAGATATGGGATTTTATGAATAATTTTGGGTTTTATATTTTTGTAACATGCAAAAGCTTCCAATAACAAAGAGAGATGAATTCTGCCCCCAGGAATAGACATTCAATACACATTCATTCAGTCACTCCTTTGTTCATCCTATTGCTGAGAGAGAATTGACACCAACAAATTTAAAACACACTAACCTTAGCCATCATCCTGGTTTTTACCATGCTCATAACCTGGTACCTGAATTCTGCTGAGATCTCTGGGGAAACACCCACTTCAGACTCTCTTTTTGGGAAGCAGCATGGCTTTCTGCTCCTTCCATTTTGTGAATTTACTGGGTTCTTCATTCCCATCCACCTCCTCTCTCCCCTCCAACTGTTATGCATGAACCCAAGGGATCAGTCCAGACATGCCAGTTGGATGAAGCCTTCTCTTCCCTTCCTTGCAAGGGAACCTGATAAGCTCTTGTTTCATGCTTTGCTGGGAAGGTTTTATGGTGCTTGAATTTCCAGGCTCTCAGCAAATGCCACACCTTTTCTTCAGTACATTTGTGAAATTCAGCTTACTGGTTTTAGAACGCAGCATAGACAGAGTCTGACACTAGAGTCTTTGTATGTGTGAACTCTCTAGGTAAATGCCAGCTTGACTCATCCCATAATTAAAACTTGTCAGAAGGAGATTCCAGTCTATGTATTTGAGCAGCATTATTGTTCAAGGGACAAGCATAAGCCATTCGTCTCAATTTGATTGAGATGGCAAAGAAATGAGTGAGAAAGACGAGCAACAGATGCACTTTTGTTTTCTTTGTGCAGTGCATAAACAAAATAGAAACTGAATCTCTGATTTTTTATTTTTGTATGCATATGAAGAAAAGATATAAGACTTGAGTGAAGGCTTTATCTAACTAGAACATTTCATGCATTAGCCCACTCCTTTTATGCACTGCAGGGTAAATGATGTCTCTCTTCAGTCATGCAGGAGCACTGTAAGCAGGGAAAATGGTTACAGCTTCATGGAATCAGAGAATGACTTGAGTTAGAAGGGAACTTTATCATTAGTTCCAACTCCCCAATTTCCCTCTTCCCTGTGCAGGAGTCATCATTCAAATTCAAATATAGGAGTAACTACCTGCTACTGATGACCATATTAATGCCAGAGAGGGGTTATTATTAATAAAGTCCAAGGATGGTTCTGCAACTCCAGAAGCTACCCTACATCCACAGGAATGTCTGTGGGTACATAACTCAATCCAAAACCATGCCCTTCTTTATCAGTTTCCCCATGCACACCTTGAAACACCCTGTGTGGCAAAGGAATAATGTCTTGGGAGTTACACTTTCTTTCTGTAAATTAGAAATCAGGCTACCATGTACAGCCCCTGCACAAGAGGCTGATGAGTTGTGAAATAACCTTCTGGCTATGTCAGTTTTAGGGTGGGTATAATCTGGATTACTGGTCCTTTGATGCACAGCTATTCCCATGTGAGTTTTATCCCAGAAAGAACCAGTAAAGGTGTACATGGTCTCTTTTTTTCTGGGTTCCTCTGAAGTAAAATGTATCACAGTATATCTTTATAATATATAAAAAAATCTCTGTCCGTTTCAAATGCTCTGTCCCATTTTCCATGACTCTCCAGCGCCTCTTCTACATCCCGTTTCTCTTTCAGAGCAGCAGCTACTGGACTCTTTTTTTGAGGCTCTTGGCTAAGCTCAAAAGCCAAACAAAATACACAGAAATCTCTGAATTGGATTGTCACTTTTTCTTCAGGGCTCTTGACCTATTAGCCTCCTCAATCTTAAGGGTCAATCACCACAATAATTAGCTCCTACCCTGTAACTTAATAGTGACCCTGACTGTGGACAAGCCATTCCTTGTCACCATTCTGGCAAACACACAAACCCACTTTGATATTACTTGCAGAAATTCTCACATTTGTGGATGATTATGGGATTACAGGCTCAGGGTGAGAAGCCATAGGTCCCAAACTCACCTCTCACTGCAAAGAACTTTGTTGATGAGAAGCAAAAAATTGCTTCTTATAAATGCTTCTTATATACTCTTGATACAATTCAGTGTCAATGTCTGAGTATTACAAACTGCTGCAGCCTAAGAAGTCAGAAAGCAGTTGTATAAAATATTGGAATGCCGGTCTGCACATAATTGGTCCAAACAAGTGTGTTCGTCATTAAATGAAGGTATCCTTACCAGTGAAATATTATTAGCATATTAATTGATGATGCTGTTAGCATCATGCTCTCCTTTAAACATAAGGGGAACATGGAGTGACCAGGTGGTTGTTGTTGAGTGGAAGTTTGTGAACACTCTCAAAAGTTGTTAGACTGCAACACCAGTTGCTGATTCTGTTGACTTCTCCAGAAAAAAAAAAAAAAAAAGGAGGAAGAAAGATGCATGCAGGCATCAGTCCCTACAAACACAGTTTAAACAATGTGATTTCACAGTTGCTTAAAAGTCACAGAGCAGCTGCGTTGAAATTGTAAAATCTGCAGTTTTATTATGCCAATGACTTTCTATTGGCCTCAGCCATAAAACAACATACTCTTCACTGAAGTTCTCTGCTAAACAAAAAACACATCCAGACTGACTAAAAATCAAATTCAGACAAGCAAAAAACAATTTGGCCTTCATTTCTCTGAGCCCAATTGGTCCAATAATAAACAATTTTATTTTTCTTCCTCACTTCTACTCCTACTGATAATTACCTTATTGCCAATGGAAAATATAAAGCATGGAAAAGTGACTATTGCTGGAAGGAATTCACAAAGAGTACCTTGTCCTCCTGCAGGAGTTAATGGCATGCTGAAATTCTTCTAACTTTCTCTACTACTATTTTTGCACAAATTTTAAATATGCCAACTGCGAAAGAGGATCTGCTGAGGAGGTTTCTCTCCAGCAGAGAAGACAAGCAAATCTTAATCATTCACTACTGCTTGGGAAGTCAGGTGATGGCTTTCAAACAAATTATTGCTTCTAGAGTAATAACTATTTTCAGCCTACATCTTCTGTGCCCATGTCTGGAGTTAGAGGGTACATTAAGGTCTAGTGTACTGTTTACTTTAGGCAGAACAAAAATAGGTTCTAAATATAGCACTAGCTTGAATGCAAAATATATGTTCTGGATAATACCTCAGGCACTGAAACTACTGTGACACTGTACTGCTTATAATGTCAGGGAAATGGAGAAAACAGCCTTTTTCATTATTTCCGTGATGACAGGTAATGTTTGATTCCCATACTTCAAAACAAGAAGGATATAGGTAGGAACATTGCCCTTTGTTCATCTAAAGCTGATGATCTAAATCTGATTTTTTTTGGTGCTTTTTAACCTCGATTTTCTTATACCACATGTAGGTTTTTCCCTCCTTTGTACTCTCTGACAGCAGTGACTTGTCAAATATTTGAAGGACTGCATGCAGGCATAGATGGGGTACAAAGCCTTCTTGAGGAGACTGTAAACATTATATTATGACTTGCATCAAATTTTTCTTTGCATGGGATTGAGTCTGTTAATTTTGTATTTGCAATGGTATTTACCAGCCATATGACAGGATAAAAAAGAACATGGTACACTGTGACTATGATCACAGTATCAAATATTGAATCAGCAGGAGGCCCCAAAGACATTCTGATTATCCATTTACATTTCTTAGATTTAATTCAGTCTGGTGTTATGCATACCCTTAGATTTAGAAAACAGTGAATATTAATCTTCTGAAAGTATAAATAAAATTGATCTCTGTAGACATTATCTGATGACTCATCTGTTGGACTATGTATAAATTCAGTTACTATCAAATAAATTTTATTTTTGGAACAGCTACAGCTAATGCAGTCATCATGCTGACAATGTGTATCATTTAACCTTAGGGCTTTACATTAATTTTACAGTGGAACTAAAACCAGAGACCACGATCATTTAATGGACTGCCTAGGTACACAAGCATTGAGCTGAATCTAGATTTCTATGCACTCAAAAGGACCCTGAATTGTTACTGTTCAGCTTCCAGGGTTAGCAACGTATTGAATGGGAAGGGGCCTTTCATACATCTCAGAGATAAGATTTCAGATTGCTTGCAGACTCAGCATGATACTCTTAAACTGTTTCTACTTTTATATTTGGATGACAATGGCAAATGGATTGCCTCATTGAAGTCAGCCAGAATTATTAAGTCTTCTGTCTGCATCCCACCTTGACCTTCCACTTCAGAGCTGGCACTCAGAGACTGAGAGCACCACAAAAATCTGTTCTGAGACTCTTGTCACAGACAGGTTACTCTCTACCAAGCACCACAAACCCCTGCTGTGAAAAAAACTGACAGCTAACAAAATGGATTTTTCTTTTTAATTACCTGATGCAATTTCCCAAACAGTCCACACTCCCCAGAGCTGTTGGTTCAGGTATGTGAAAACATGATCATGGACACATGAATTCTCTGAAAATTAATGACTAATGTTGTTCTTCCAAAGCCAGAGTTTCCAATACCAAAGAAGGCAGTTGGGAAGAAATGCTGGTAGGGTGCACCACCATGTGTCTCCATTTGATCTCTGTACAGATGGATAAGGAAGTGATCACGAGAAGCACAGGATGATTCCTGGAAAGCTGTGATAAATCACACACAAAATGATTCAGAGCACTCTGGTGCTTGAAATTGATGCTTCACTGAGTTGCCTTCTGGATTCTCCATTAGCTATACAGGCAACCGAGATTCTAATTTAAGTACCCAAGCTCTCATGTACAGTATTTATATTGGGCATGCAAATTCTCTTGGGCAAAAATACTGAACTCAGGTTACACAGACCTCAATAAAAGGCATAATGTTTATGGCAATCATTTTTCTTTTACATCTGTAAATCTTCCCAAACATTCTGGATGTTAAAAAACTGACAGTGGGGATAATATTAAAATATTAATTTGAGGAAAAATAGTATCTTTTTTATAAACTGGGTGTTTTGAAATTCCAAAATCTATACCAGAAATGCTGTAGGATTTGCCTTAAAACAAGAGAAAGACATGTCTGAGCCAAATCCTGCTTAATTTTTCTTTTTTCTTTCCCAAAATGTGGCATTTCACATAATCAACCTATTTTTTGTTGTTTTTTTTTTTTAATTATTTTATTTTCAATAATCAAAGAAAAAAAAACATCACACAGGAATGGACTGTAAAGCAGGCTGTTATCTAATGCAGTGAAACACAATCCATGATTTGTGTTTTCTTTAGCAGATTTAAATCAGAGCTGCATTGCAAATTCCTCCTTGTCAGAGAGAATGTAAAGTCTGGGCAGCTCTGGAGTTCTAGCAAACCTGAACGTTGACCTTGCACATCTTTTCTTTCACTTTTTGAATGCTCATGAACTTAATTTGAGTGTAAATGTTTCAAAGATCAGTCTGAAGCAGTGTTTTTGAACTCAGCTGGGTCATAGGAACTTTCTCAGCACTCCATTCTAATTTGCAGTTTCACTATAATAAAAGCCCCAAATATATTGCTACTGTCTAGACATTTTATCTGAAACAAGTGTCCTTTGTAGTCTCAGAGGACTTTTCTATTTTATTTCCAGTAAATCAAAGTCTGTGAAGAGCTTTGGTTCTTATTAAGACATACCCTTCACAGTCCAGCGACTGCCAACAGAGACAAGTCATTGACAGTTCATTTACATATAAGTGATGACTTCCATCAGGTAGTTGGCTCAAAAATACAATGGACATTCAGAGCATATCCAATATTTTTTGTTCTTTGATGAGCATCAAGTGCCAATTTATACACAGAAAATGACAATTGGAAGGTGAAGTCTTCTCTTCACTGACCTTACACTGCCTTTTACAGATCTGGAGTGACATATTGTCATGTCACTAAACATTATTTAATTCCTCCAAAGAGGTGTCCAAAGCAAGCTGATACCAATAAATACCAGAACAACTGGAAATTTCACAGAAAACATGCCCTGGCTGCATTAATTGCCAGCACAAGTCACCAGATTTACCATAAAGAGGCCAGTAAGGTTTAGATTTAGGGGAAATGAAAGGAGATGACTCCCAGCATCTGGATCAGGCAAGACAGAGGTGTGGAGGCTGCTGCTCCCTGAGCACAGACAGACAGACAGCTGTAGGCTGCAGCTGGCTGGGAATAATGCAGAACACGGTTCAGTCCTTGATATGGCACTATTTACAAGGTCAAGAGTACAGCACAAGAATTTTTAGAAAACAATAGAAATATAATAATAGAAAAATTTAGTTCATGATAAAAAAATAGGAAATTAAAAATAATAAAAATATAATGGCTAAAATAATTAAAAAGACTGGAACACGCAACTCCTTTTAGTAGTTGAACAGAGCCAGATTATGTATCCCAGAGCAGCATCTAGTCACAAGATTGAATTTTTCATTTCTCTTAAAAAGGGTGGAGGAAAACAGACAAGAAGCCCTCCAACTACTGTACAGTTTCCAGTGAGAGGAAGCAGGCAGAATCCATGCAGCTGCAGCAGCAGCAGTGCTTCAAGTCTTCCCCAAATTTGCCTCTGTACCCAGGTTATCCTCAAAGCTGAAGCATCAGTTATTCATCTGCAACCCGTGTGTGCCTTCAAACTAACCAGCAGGGGGATGGTTAGCTGGTAACCTGTTGGGTCATTTTTAATCTCAGAAATGATAATCGATTGACTTCCTTCTGCCAGATGCTTAAGCATCTTGTTTTGGCAGGATGAACATGAACAGCAGGGGATGGACAGTTGGAAACTCCTAAAGGGCATCCGCTGGCAGAGGAGAGACATTCATCCCTCAGCAGCACATCTATTTTAGAGAGTTCCCATTGCCTCACACCTCCAGGTGGGCTGGATGCTGAACCAGCTGCTGGTGTGCCTGTATGGCAATGGGGAAAAAAAACCTCTGTGAAAACAATATCCCTTAACAATTTTCTTGCATCAGTCATCAGCTGTGCATGCAGGAAGAAACACTCATGTTGCCTGCAGTACTCAGTACCTGCCTCCATGCAGCACAACCTATAGGCCAGTTTCAGAGACTGGGACAGAACTGCACCCATTGAGAAAAATTAGAGGTGCCATTTACTCTTTTAGAATTTTAAACAAATTCTGAAATACTTGCTGCATCTTCACAGAAGGATGACTGTCAGAATAAAGATTTGTCCCTTATATGGCATAAAGAAAAAAAGACCTAAGTAAAGAGACTCACTCACTTATATGTTGCTGTAGGAATTGTATATTTTCCTTATCAATTCAATATAAGAGTTTTGATCTTTGACCCCAGTATGTACATTGCACACTGAGTCACCCTATCATATGCGAATTGATACATATGTTTTCTTAAAGTGCTCTAATATTATGCAATATGCTGGATTTTCACTTTTGGTTTTATGTCCTCATTAAGGTCTTCAGCATGAAGGAGTCCTGTGTCCTGCATCCTGCTGAATCTCAGATACAGTATTTTTTCCCTGCAAAGGAATGTCTCTACACTGGAATTGATTTCTAAAGACTTCATCAGTTACTTTTCACACAGTGGCAAAAGAAATCCTGAAAGGAGAGGTGATTTTCTTCTCTCACTGAAGAAGTTGCTAATGCAGCTGACATGTGAAAAATCAACTTTCTTTGACTTTCAACTGGAAAATGCTGTGGTAAAAAAATGAATAAAAAACATTTATTAGTCAGAAGAAAATAAGAAGTTTAATAATTGGAAGCTTTATAACAAAGGTCAATAACTTTTCAAAACCAAAACCCCAAATTCTACAATATTTAGACAAGGTTAATAAATTTCCTTTCCCAGCTGAGATTATTCAGAAAAAATCAGGATGACTTTTTGGGCTGTTTTCAATAACATGAAGCTCATATTCTAAACAAAGGAATTACTAGCTAAAGTGATGATGTGACTTATTTTATAGAACCATGCTGTATTTGCAAGCAAACCTGATTTCTGCCGCCCAACTAAGATGTGAAATTTTTAAGTTATTCCTAGTTTCAATTACTGGATTCTTCCAGGTCAGTAAGTTTTCAGGCCATGTAGAACTCTTTTCCAAGTGATCAAAGAGGAACTATTGCTGTTTTGGATTGCTCTTAATTCTTTATAAAACTTTTTTTTTTCACTTTATAAACACCCTAACACATCCTTAATTTGGCCATGCTATAACAATCAGTTTATTCAGTTTTAGCATTTGCTAACACAGTTGCTCTGTAATGTTTTTGACTGTTTTTGGAAAAAGAAAATTGGAGTCAGACGTGTAAAATGCAATCCTTACAAAGAGAAAAAGAGAACATTTGAACATTTTATGAAGCAAAATAATGAAAAAGGAAGCTATTTACCATGTGGTCCTGTAACTCCAGAAGTCTCCCTCTTTCATTTAATCTTGCCTGATGTTCAGTCTTTAGTGTGCAGTAAAGGAATATGAGAGCTCCTGTCAGTAATTTTTCTCATCCTGACCAAGTCAAAGAAGAAAAGTATTACTAGAACATGACAAGAGGAAAGACTTATTAGTACCCAATCAGAGGGAATAAAGATAGGACCAAAAATACACTGTTGTACATCAGCCAGTCACCTACAGAATGATATTAGAGTTGACACAGAAGATTCTAAGTGCTAACCTTTCGTTTTCCTCAAACTGAATATCCTCTTCTTTATGTTCCCTGGAGAAACACTTCTAAAATTCAAGTAAAAAGGGAGTGCTAGGGAGCCAATACAATTACATTAAGTACATAAGGTCATGCTTCACATTCTTCCTCAAGAATAACAAGAAAATCTGTATTTTTACAATTAAAAGGTAAATTCACAGTAAGAGGAGGAAGAAATACTGTGTTCTGCTTTACATTCATAAAGCAGCCCCTTACAAACTCAGCTTGCTGCACAGAAGTGCCTCACACAGTAAACACTCACTTGAAAATAGGACCAATACCATCCAGAGCTATGTTCTTGGTATGTATTTTGGCTCACTTTAAAGTAAAATAAAATAACATATATTTAGCTTTAAAGTGGCACATAGTTGGCACAGTTCTGATGAATTGGAGTTTACCATGTGGATATTACTTTCTACAGAAAACAGACTATTTAAAAGGAATAACGAGAGCAGGATGCTTTCTAATATGTTCCAAAAGAGGAGAAAACAAACACACACACAGAGAGGCAAACAGCAAACAAACAAAGGACTTCGTTCTGTAAATCCTTTCACACGTGAGAATACAGCATTTGGCTGCCTCCATGACAATGGTTATTTTTGCAGGAAGTAGAACCAGTTCCACTCTTACAGGACTAGCATTATTGCCATCAGACTAATAGGTAGTTAAATGACTTCCTCAGACATAAAATAAAGTAAATAAAGGAGTGGGTTTTGTTTGCTTCTTTGTTTTGGGTATATTTGTTTGTTTGGGGTTTGTTTGTTTGGTTGGTTGGTTGGTTTGGGGAGGTTTTTGGTTGTTGTTTTGTTTTGTTGTTTTGGTTTTTTGTTGGGGAGATTCTTTGGTTTGCTTTTGGTTTTTTAACTGTCTTACAACAGCAGAGGATTCAAATGATGCACGCAGGCACATACACACTCCTATTTCATACTTTTACCCAGTACCACTCCACTGCAGCAGGCTGGGCCAGGAAATCCCAGAAATCCTATTATTGCTGATGGTGAACTGTCAGGGTGAGTTTGACAGGAGGTTTTTGTGTTACAGACAGACTTTGTGGCACAGGTTAAAGAATAGGCAGGAGATGTAGAGCTGAACAAGAAGTTTTACTTCCTGCATCACTCGTCAACACAGCCAACACCATTTTGGCGACTGTGTTACTCCTGCTGTGTCCCAATGTCAAACATGTTCCTTATGAATCCTCTCAAAAGATTATTTGCACCTTTAACATTCTGGCTGAGCAACACAGTTCTCTGTGATAGTCTCCAACTGGAAAGTACAATTGGAATCGCAGGAGAATAATTATAAAGAGTATAGAAAGAAACAATTGCCAAGAACATTTACATTATGATTTCAAAGTCTAACTAGGCCTCTCCTCCATCAGTAGTGAAAACAAGGAGACAGGAGGAGAATAACAACAGAAGGGATAAGAAAGAGAAGCAGCTGGAAGAAATAAGCAGGAAGCCCCAGAGTGGAAAGTCTCTTGGCAGGATCTGTGGAAAATAGACCCATATCCATAGAGTTGAACTGTATAAAATAATCCATTACCAAATAAAGATTTAAAATAATACACATACTTCAACTTCTCTATTACCTGTTCTACCCAAGTAAAAAAAAAAAAAAAAAAAAAAAAACCAAAAACCTTTGATAATTGGGAGAACAGTCCGAAAATAGGAGTGTCAAGTGAAAATGATTTCTTCCTCTGAAGGGTATACTTAGTCTCTTCAAGTTTTTTGCATGGAGAATTTCCCATCAAAACTCTCCTTGTTAGATACTGTCCTGGTGACTTCTCAAAGACTCATCAGCACTAGGGTGTGTCAGAAGTGGGGCTGGGTAGTAGGAAGCAACAGCAGAAACATTTCATTAAAAAAGCCAAAACCAGCAAGAACAAACATGCTGTAAAACCAACAAAATAACTGACGATTCAAAATATTCACAATTATTCCTCAAGATAATTATAAAACAAATAAAGAAAAAGATTCCATAAGCCAGCTCTCCAAGATGAATCCATGCTACCTAAAGTAGACTTGTAGTGTTCACACACACAGCTGTACAAGTACACTGCTCAGCAGAGGCAGACACTCAACAATGGTGACACATTTTGATGGGATCCTGATGCTGAGTATTTTTCTTGCAGGCAAAAAAGTTAGAAAAGTCTAAAACAGGTCATTAATTTATTTTGAAGTGGCCATTTCTGTGACCCTTTGATACTTTTGCTAAATGCCCTGAACACTTTCTGGCTATGGTTGGGCAAAGTAACATTGCCTTGATCACCTGCCTCAGTTTCCTTGTCTTGAAAGTTGGAATAACAATATTTTGCAAAAGTTAGTTAACTACAAAATAAAAAAAAAAAATAAAAATTGAATTGGTGTTAAAAGTGCAGCAGCAAATGCACATATTGCATTTGTCAGCATCAGAAGTACAGCAGCCCTAACTCACCCTGATGGATGTTACCTTAAACTAAATAAAGACATAATTGTATAACTTTGTCACACAGTCAGCAGCAAACCTAATTGAAACTCATAGCCACAGAGGAAAGACAAAGAAATACAGGCGATTTGTAAAGGAAAACATTTTTAGGTAAAAACAGGAATAAAGGTACTCAGGTTTCAACTTGCTGGCCACTAAAAACTGCTGAGATTGAATGTGAAGTCAAGTATGGCTTGGAGCACTGGAAGGTAAAGCAAACAGGATCAGTTGGAATCCTGTCATGAGAAGGAAGCTATAGGCTGGGATCTTTAGTGATACTTGAGGTTCCTGGCTAAGTCTTATTAACATGAATGAACATGAATATTTGCTGCTTTTCAATTTTAAGGCTTTATGTACCATACAGAAGCATAAGCCACCTTGTCGGTTTAGAAGGATTTTCTGCTTTTTTTAAATAGATGCTGTTGCATCTATTTAATGTCCTTAGACATTAAAAGGAAATTTGAGGTCCTTAAAAGGACAATGAAGACATCTTTGAACCACTGGTATTAGGATCTCAACTACTTCTTTTTAATTAAAAAAAATCTTGTTTGTTTGTTTGTTTTCTTTTTTAGTTATTTTCATTATTACTTCAGCTTTCTGCAGAAGCAAAGAAGATATGAAAACAGCCTCAGTCCTATGCTGGCTCAAGGAGGCAGCAATATTGTAATGTAAGTTTCTGTTGCAAAAAATTCATTAAAAGCAAAGATGACAGCTTGACTTTCAGATCACAGGCAGAGTTACAGGGCTGGCATGTAAAGAAAAAATAATAATATTCTTACTGGATATGGAATTCTCTGAGATAATAAATATGGAAAACTGTACTGACATTTTCAGTCAGTCTCCTGAATATAACTAAAAACCAGATACTTTGCTGTTTCACAACCTTGGCTGCAATTTACAGCTATACATAGGCAGATTTCCCAAATCACCACACTGGCAACACAAATAAACAATGAGATATACAGAGGGATGTAAGCAGTGGGGAAAAAGCAAAGAATTCCAGTACAAAACAGAGGTGGGGAAACAACAAAAATCTTGGACCTTTGTCTGCTTTTGTTAGCTAAATGTGGGGTTTAGAAGCATGAGGGTCAGGGAAAGGCTGCCAGCCCATGGAGACACAGCCTTACCTTGACTTCAGAGCAGCAACAATGACCAAAAGTTCAGGAATATTGTCTGCCTCCAGAGAAGAAACATTCCAATACCTTCAGCATGTCATTTAAAGTCAGTAAATCCAATGGAACAGCACTTGGAGAAAGACAACTGAGCCTCTGAAAGCTTCTGAGAGACAAATACAATAATTTAAGAGGAAATTGATATTTAATACTATAAACCAATCTCAGGTTGACAAAGTTTGAGTACATGCATTTTTAAATGTGTGTGGCATATAATAATGTATGTTAGTCATTGGGATCTTCCAAAATATGTCATGGGATCTTCCTAAAATATGATTCCCTTAAAATCCAGGAATTCGAGTCCAATCTCCAACTCTCTCACTGTACAGTTCCCCCAAAGAGTGCAGTAATTATTAGGTATATATTATTGCACTGTGATCTAACAGCTTGGAAAAGCTGATGTCTCAAATAATCCATTATGATTTTAAATCCAGAAGCACAAAATCTGAAATAATGCAGTTTTAAAGAGAGTAGAAGTGAAAGAAAAAATCAATTAGCAATAAAAGACAAATTATACTGAAATATTGGCTAAGTTACAAACTTGAAAATAATCTATTCTATTTTCTTTATATGTAATTCGAAGCCACATCATGTCTCTGTTAGAACTTCCCAGACTTAGCTGCAGTATATATATGCTGATATGGGATTATGCTCTGTGCATTATGACTGGTTACATATTTCTCAAAACTTAATCCACTCTGAAATTTATTAAGCAGTGAAACTAAAATTCTATTAACCTTAATGGGATTTACACAGGGGAATTCACACTTAATATGGATGCAACACTGACATTAAAAACTGTTGCCAGGAAAAAAAAGAGACAGGCTCAGTGTAGTTAAAGCAAAGCCATCACATTTTCTATTTATGTAGTCCTTCACAAGGGTAATCCTCTGCGTATTAAGCAGAGAGAAGAAAGAGCCACAGCCTGGTTGGTGTTTAAGCTCCTCAGATGCCAAATGAGATAACTGCATTTGCCAGTAAAGGGTGGTCTTACTGCTGTGGGACAAATAAACCTCGGTAGGAGGATGGGAAGGCATTATCTTTGGCTTTCTTATGGGTCATGAAAGTATTATTTCTCACATTTTCTATGGTATAATTCTGTACCATCACACTGCTGTTCAAATATACGTGGAATGGATACAGATTCACATTCCCCTGTACCAGCCATTCCTCAAAGCCAAACTAAAGTAAAACTCAGATTTTTCTCTGGAGAATACTGATCCTTAGGGTTTCCAGGGTAAAATGAATTGTGAAGCAGACTCTAAGTCTTCTTGTGGGAGATGATTGACTTGATTTTGAAAGGCTGAATGTTTTCTGAGCATGTGATTCTGAATTCAGTTTGCCAAGAAGAAATTCATCAGACCAGATGCAAGTTGCTGGATAGATGAGATTTCAATGAGAAGGGACAGGAGAATCCTGAATTTTTATTCAAAGTGGATCACTTAATGATGATCTGGGAGCATCAGAATGAGGGCTGCAAAGAGGAACATTGTATCCCTGGAGCTTGATTCCTTAGCTGTGTGAAGAAGGAATGGCATTTGGACAGATTCAGGAGTCACAGCAGAATCAGAATATTTTGGCTCCTGCAGGTAAAACTGTAATGCTCCCTCAGCTTTCAAGCTGCCCTGGCAGCCTTATATACCAGTGTTGATGAAAATATTTGTAGTATTGAGGGTTGATCTTCTGCAGAACCAAGTCAAATAAAAGATCCTGAGTCAATCATGAAGAAATTAGAAAAATAAAATCTTGTGTAAATTAATAGAAACATCTCAGACTTCACAAGGTTCATAATTTGGATTCTCTGATATAAAAATACCAGTCTGAAAGAGAACTACTGAAATTATGCTGTAGTACAAATGAATTGGTACTTTTAGGATAAATCACATTGTAAATGCAATTGGGTATACTGACATTTACATACAGTCTGAAATGATGAAAAAGAATCTCTTCCTTTCCTGTGCTACTGTTTTTTCATTAGGAACTAAGTATTCACAAAATAAAGCCTTTCTTATGCTCTTAGCATCTTTGCCCTTCCTTGGCAATGCAGCCCTGATATGCTAGGACTAACATAAAGCTTTCTAATATAGATTTTCAGCTGGAAGTCTGTTTTGTTATTCTGTTCATGTCATTCTGCCCAGAAGGGTTTGGAAAACAACTATTTTAAAGACAGTAAAGCTGAGTTCCCCTCTTCACATCATGATTTGCTGTGTCAACATTCTTCATTAACTAAGATAAACTATGCAAAAATCTGAAAATGAAATTAGATGGTGCAGAGATGAATTTAACGTTAACGATCTTCTGAACACAGAGATAATTTGATTTTGGCCTTACAGTAAGCTGTCTCATACATAGAATAAGAGCCAGGCTGCAAATCTGAGCCTGGATCTTTTCTCTCCATGTGGGCAGAGGGTTCATTTGCAAGAGCATTTGCATTTGAGGATTTTGGGCTTCTGTATTCTGGATTGCATTCTCCTTTTCATCACATAATTGCAATAATAGAAGCAAAACAGAAAAGGCTTCATCTTTCCTTATGTGTGCCAGGAATCTTAAAAAGGTGATTGAGGCTGGTCATAGCAAGTGGTCTGGAAGAGCAGGAAGTACAGAAGGAAAGTCCTGAGGTATTCTTTCAATAAAATGTCTGAAACTGGACAGTCAGGTACCCAAATCTTAATTTGAAATCCTCTTGGTGCAGCATGAAACAGATGAGATTCTTTCCATAAACCCACCAAATTTAGTAGAACCCTTCCCTGACATCCAATAACATGAGTGTCTGTGGGATGAGTGAGGTCTCCACTCAGTTGGTGCTCTCACAGAGGAGTGCTTGGACTCCTTTAAGTTCCTTTAATACTGGGATTCATACCTCATCCAATGGTGGATGAGAACAGCAAGTAGACCCCCTCAGTGGCTGAACTCCTCAGCCAGGGCTTAGAAGTTGTGTCTACGCACCAATCTGGTTTGGAAAAGCAGATTAACCATCCCATAAAGCTTTCTCTTGAACCCTCTCACATGAGGGGTGAAAAAACTGAGTGCTGCTGAATATTTATGCCATAGCCCCTTGTGGTGCACTGAGCTTCATTCTAAGATCATTGAAACAAATACCGCATTGCTCAACTTGTATTTCCATTTTTTTGTAGTGATATTGAGGACTGTTTTACATTCAAATGCTATCTGTCTTGAATTAATGAGGATAAGAAACATGCAGTACATTGCTACATATTTTCAGTAGCCCTTATGTTGTTTTCACCCTGTGAATGTTCTTGAGGGGAAATATACCACAAGAAAAGACATATATGAAAGGAAAAAGTAGTTATACTGAGTTCTCTCTCTCCCTTCCTACTCATATATCTGTCTATTCTTTCTGCAAAATATCCACATGGCTGATGGGCCACATGAGAAAGGATAGAGAGAAATATTGAGCAAGAAAGAAATAAATTGAAAAAGTTTATTTCCCTTAAAAAATCGTGCATCAAATGGACAACAGGCACTGTAATTCTTTCCTAATATTCGAAATCCTTTATTGTCCCCAATCATATTCAGTGAGGAAACAGCCTTACTAATTTATCATGTTACAGAATGATAAAAAAAAATACAAACTGCTCCAAATGCTCAGATCAGGCACTGGCCTGGTTAAACACATATCCAGTCATCATTCCATGCTGCTAAAAACCCACGTACAAGGAAATGGAGGTGCAAACAGGTTTGGACACCTGGATGTAGAAATTCAGTTGTCTGGGCAAGCACAGTTAGGATCTCTGAAGGCTGTCTTTCCAAGATAATTTAATTTCTTCTTTATTTACTGGCTCACCAGCCATGTTTTTTTATATACAAATATGTATGCGTATGCATAAAGTCTACACATCCTAACATATATATGCACATACAAATATATGATTTTTTTTCTCCAGTTTGTACCTATATTACCTTTAAATACACAATTAAATTATTGCAAGTTTCACTGTATTATTTAAAATACTAATTACAAATTTCTATACATTTCTTTGCAGTCCTTGATTAATGAAATTAATTCTACATAACATTGCAATTAATTTTAGTTGAACATTCAATCTCAATGTAATTAATATTTAATATATTTCTGCAATTTGTCCAAGAATGTTTGCTAAAGAACAATATTATTTCTACTGCTGCATTTAAAGCACGAATTTCTTTAACTCTGAGAAACTGGAAAGTTAGGAGTTCATAACAGAATATTAGATCATGTCCTCATACAACACTCCTGAAACATTCAAACATACCCACACATCTGGGAAGCTGTTTCTATAAAAACTCTTTCATACAAGTAATCCTTACTCAGCCTTTAGTCAAATTCCAAACATTCAACAAAGCTCATAATTTCCTGAAAAGTCAACATTTTCTTTCAGATGAAGTGGCCGGGGAGTCAGGTGATGAAATAGAAATGTTGAAATAAAAATGCTAAATCAAGAATTTCAGTGATAATGCATGCAAGTCATTTTTCCAAGATGTATTTTTCAACAGTTTTTTTTTTATATCTGGGAGCAAAAAGCTCCTGATCAATTGAAAGCCACTACATGGTTAGCGATAAACACATATCTTGTCCAGTAAGAATTTGCCATTTTATCTTGGTAAATCAAAACTTACTTTTTCTGTCAGAATCAACTGATTTGTATGAATATCTACAGATAAAACTACTTTATGCTTTTGGGGCTTCTAAGTTTTTTTATTCTCGGCATTGTCAGCTCTTACAGAAATAAAAATTTACTTAGAATAACTCTGCTCTGAGAAGATGGGAAGATTAAACATTATGATCCGTAGATTCATGACATCAGACATCCACTGTCAGAAAAAGGGAAACTTCTGTGTAAACTGCAGAGATTTGTGACAATTCTATCATTCCCGATCTTTCCAGAGCAAGCAAAGAAATGACAGCATGGTGCAAAGCATCCAGGAGCTCTTTTCAGGGATATTATTACTAGGTGATGGAAAATTGTCTACAGAATTGCTGCAATGTTTGTAAGCCATGCATGGTTGTAATGCAACCAAATTGAAATGTTACACTGGGGTTCCTTGTCAAATCTCTCCTTTCAATGCACTTTATTTATCTGATCTGACCTCAAATACTATTCCAATGATGATCTGAATTTAGCCCTTTAAACAGGGTAGTTGAAATAATTTCCATGCAAATTCCTGTAGGGAAATTTAGGATCCTTCCCCATTAATAAGAAAAACAGAAGGTAATGTTATTTGAGGAAAGTGAACAGTCACTGGAAATGCAAACTGGAGAGTTACTCAGATTCCTACTTCCAAGAGTGTAAGTATTTTTACCCACTTTGTCCCCAGTAATATTTGCTGTATCCTGGCCATGTTCTCCAAATCTGAAAAAGCAGACTGACTAGAAAATGGGGTTTTCCACTCATCTTTATTAAGGAAGGCTCCTGAAACTTTTAGTCTACCCTGGCCAAAGGTGCAGCAGGGAGGCCACTTCTTTCAGGACCATCAAAACATCTTTCAATTTTCCTAATTTTTTTTTTTTTTCTGGACAGCTCACAGAATCATGGAGTGGCTGAGGCTGGAAAGGGCCACTGCAGTTCATCTTGTTGAAGCTTGGTTACAGTCACGAACACCTTCAGCAGGTTGTCCAGGACCATGACTTTCGGATATCTTTGAAGGTGTAGGCTCCAAAATTTCTCAGGGAAGCCTGTGACAGGACTCAGACATCCTCACAGTGAAGAAATGGCACGTGGATTTCCCAGAAGAGGTCAGGGAAGGGTTCCTCAAAATGATGCTTTGCAGGCATTTTCTTGCTTAAATGCAAATGCTTGAGGTGACTCTGCTTAAGCCCTGTTTTGTTGGCTAACATAGAATCATTTAGGTTGGAAGAGACCTTTAACATTACTATCTGAGTTAATGGAGCACTGCCAAGTTAACCACTCAGTTAACCAGTTAACTCAGCACTGCCAAGTCCACCTCTACACTGTGGCCCCAAGTGCCACATCTACATGGTTTTTTAACACTTCCAGAGTTGGCAACTGCACTACTTCCCTAGTCATTCTAGTTCAATACTGTTCAACCCTTTCAGCAAAGAAATTTTTCTTAATATCCAAGGCAAATCTCCCAAATCTCCCCTGGGGCAACCTGATGCCATATCCTCTTGTCCTGAAGCTTGTTACCTGGGAGAAGAGACTGCCCTCACCTGGTGACAGCCTCCTTTTGAGCAGTTGTACAGCGTGTTAAGATCACTCTTGAGCCTCTTTCTCCAGGAAAAACACACCCCAGCTCCCTCAGCTGCTCTTCATCAGACCTGTGCTCCAGACTCTTCCCCAGCTCTGTTGCTGTTCTCTGGACATGCTCCTGGACCTCAATGTCCTTCTTGTTGTGAGGAGCCCCAAAGTGAACACAGGATTCAAGGGGCAGCCTCACAGTTCTCTGTTCCATCACTCACATCACACCCTTGCAGAAGATCCAAGCACCACAGCCCAGCTTTGTCTTTTAGCTGCTGTAGTCCTTTTCCTGCATAGGCCCCAAGTCATCAGGTCCCAAAGCCTCTGGAAAAGCCTTTGCTAAACAACTTCCAAGCCTCTCCCAAAAGATTTGCCTTGCTACCACATTTCAGAACTCTACCCTGTTCACAGTAGTCACTGAGTCTTTGCAATAAAATCTCCTAATGCCCATATGTGGCAAGCATTTGCTGTTTACACAGCCATTAGCCAATCTTTCCAGAAGATTTCTTTCTTGCATGCTATTTTCTAATTCGGGTTACAAGAGCAAAAAACAGAGGCCTGTAGTAATATGTTTTAACAGGCAAAAACTCAAACATGAAGTCACAGACACATTTTTTTTTTTTTCAGATGTGCTTTTCAACATAGTCTATGGGCAACAGAAAAAAAAGCAATATTTTTTTTCTCCTTTCATTTTAAGACTTAGTTTAGAACATCATTTCTTCAGGCTGATATCTACATTGCAAGCAAGATTTAATCAAGAATTACATTGCTTAATACTGTTTTGCAGAGCTCTGATGGATTGATCCAGCCTTTCTTGAGTCATATGACAAGTGACTGGAATAAGGGATAAACAGTCTCCCTATCTGGCCTCTTCATGCTCCATGGTATTCACACCAGACTTAGCAAAACTGATTTTTAAGATCAGTCTAAAAAAGAAAAAGGTCAGAGCCTATCACAAACTACTGTATCAAAGAAATATGCAAATTTTTCCTTGTTCCATATTCTCTCTAGCCTCCCACTACAATTATTAAATTACAGGGTATTAATAGAAACTAAATGAGGCGCTCTGAAAAGATGAATTCCAAAGATGCAAAATTCAAATGCCAAATAGAGAGCATGCAATTAGGTTCTTAAATAATTCTTATCACAGATTGTGCTAATATTAGCACTTCCAAAAAACAATAGAAAACTGCAATATTCCCAGAGACACCCCATTGAAACAGCATAGTGAGGCACAGCAAAAAATTCTTGTTGATTTTCTGTATATTGGTGCTATGGAAAAATAACACTTATCTCCCATTGCAATAGAAAAAAATATTTCATACTCTTAAAAGAATTCTTAATATTTATGTGGTGAAACTAAGAAAAAAAAGTTGTGTTTTTTTCTTATCTGAACCAATGCAAAAATGAGGCTTTTTTCCCTAGATTTTTCAGAGACCACAAGTTAGCAGAAACTTTTACCTAACTGGGCTCTTCAAGTAAGTATTCAGCAGTGAGCATTAGTCTTTCCTCATTGCTTTTTAAAACCTTTATGTCTATCCAAGTCCCATAGCCTTACAGATTTTAATGGCCTTAATGAAGAGAAAGAGCATTGTTATTCAATTTGTCTCAAGCAGATCTCCATTCAGAATGACAATGTCGCCATTCACAATGCTATTGTTAGAGTTGTGTCATCCTTTCTATTTTAAATCTTGTTTTTCAGGAAGTTTTAAGTTGCCAGATATTTTTGTTCCATGAATCTCAGGCTTAGCAAATAAAGTTGATCAGTGAATTGGTCAGCCAGTCAGTCAGTCTATTACCTTCACATATAATCTGAATTCCTGCAGTACACAATGCCAAAAGACAGGACCATCCATCTGGTGAGTTATTCAGAATTTCACTTTATACAGCTCAAAATCACTGCTCTCCTAAAAATTAGGTTTGGCAATTGATTTCCCTTTCATACAGGCAAATTCATTCTGAATTTCTGATGACAAGAACAGCCTTTGAGTAGAGTGATGCAAACCAGAAATTTACCATTACCTGGAGTTAGACACCATCTCAGCATGATATGATACATTCACTTTAGGGGACACAATTTAAAGCAACACATGCCAAGAACCATCAGGAGCAGGAAATGGAAGTTGGGTATTAGCTGAGTATCATCAGCAGTGCAGCTCTCACAGAATAAATTATTATGGAAGAAAATATTGCTGTCTACATGCTGGACCAACTTCTGTGAAGAACTGCAAGGTGAGAGGAACAGATGGTCCTTGTTCAGACCAGGGCAGGCTGAAGGGAAATAGAAGGATTGAGAGAGAGACAGTGGAAAAAAAAAGAAAAAATTGATACCAAAACTCCTTTCCTTTTTTTCTGCTTCCTTACTTCTCTCAGAAAAACTGAGTAATGCAAGCCTGGAATAACTAGTGTGACTGCAGAAGTCACCAAGAGTACCACAGCCTGGAGAAAAAGCTTTCAGCCCGTGAGAACTGCACTAATGGAGCCACACTGGAGCCACCCAAAATGCTCAATAATGGGTTTCTGAAAGAAAAATACTACTTACAAATTTAGGCTTAGATTCTTGTCCTAGAGTTGACATAAGAGGCTAGACTAGATATACACTTCTCTATCCTCTTTTACTTATAGGTGCCTAGAATGGAGATTTCAATAATCTCTTCTTCCCTGAAAGCTATTTTTAATATCAGATCTCCAATATATCAAGATAAAGTTTCGATGCATGCGGATCAAACACTTGTGTAGATCTATTGCTATATCAATCTGACTTGATTTTCTAACCAGAAAGTTTTTAAACATGCTTTCTTGCTCTAAAAGGTGATTACTGTTTTTGCAGAAGAAAAAGCTTCCCCTTTGCTAGCTGGCAGTGTATTCAGAATATGCTTAGAGCTGACTAGATGTATTATCACCTGTCAGCTATTTAGAGCTCCTATTAAGTTAGAAGATAGACCCGCACTGAGTCGGGGAAAACTACATCTGCTTCCAGACATCAAACTGACATTTCCTGGAAAGAAAACACCCCACCTGTTCACTCTAGTCTTTGGAGCTGCCAGTAGGGCAGGCAGACATTATTTTCAGGTTAACCAAGTGAAAACAGATTAAGGAACATTAAAACTTTGCTACACCATTATTAACTCCAGTGTGTTGCTCAGGACTGGGAGCATTTTTATTAAATGTGGCACCTGCTGGAGATTATTCAGAACAAACCAGATCAAGGAATTGGGCCAGTAACAATTACTCTGGGGGAGGAAAAATGTCCTGACACAAAAAATTTCCTATTTTTCCCAGTACTTTGACTAAAAACTGTCTTCTCATTGGTGCTTAGCACTGGGTGGCCAATGTTTTATTGATTTTTGAGCCTATTAATGCATGGGACTGGTTTATGAGATGCAGCAATGAAAGTAACTGCATGTATGCATATTCTTAGGTGTCTGTGGATAATCTGTCTTACTTTCTAGCTATTGAGATGTCATCGGTATCTCAAACAATCTGTTCACCAAAATAATTGGTTCAAATTTCTTAATTTGAATTAGATGTCTCGAAATGTCTTCACTGCTGATGAAGGAAGGCGTTCGCTAAGCAACAGTTTCAGCATTTCTCTTTGTGATTGAAATCCTGAGAGCAGTTATAAATACTAGAAATGCCTGGGCCATACAGCAGACTGATTTGTTATATTAAAGAATTCCTTTGGCAGCAAAAGAAATGGATGTAAGCAATGTTTTTCCTGTAGTACCCAAAGCAAACACAAGCAGGCTTTTTAGGATTACAAAGCATGTATTCTACATTGATTTCAAAGGCAGACAAATATGCTGCATATTTTAAAATAATTTCGTTTTTAAGCATTACAGAAAAACAACATAAACATATTTGTGAAAATTAGCACACTAACTAGTTATAATAGAGAAAAAGAATATAAATAGGTGTGTGGTAATTATGAGCAAATATGTTTCAAGAACCAAGAGATAATTTGTAGCTTCACAGAATACCCTTTTAGAGTTTTAGAAATCAACCTAGCCAGTGGATTCCACGTTCTGAGGACTGCAAACATGAATCACAGATTTGACAGTACTAAATTTCTTGTTTGCATATGTGACACTGTGTTTGTGTTTGGTTAATTGAATAAGTGTTTTTTAAAAAAATAAATTTTAATAAGTGTTTTTTAAAAAATAGCCTTCATAGTGCAATTAAGTTTCTTGCCTACACCCTCCCCACCTCCCCATGAACACTAGCTTTGTTTTCTTAATCTTGTTTTCTTGAAATTATCAAGAAGATGCTGAGCTGTCTCCAGATATCTATCTCAGAAGGGTAGATGTGATGTTAAAAAACATTTTGAATATCTTGAAACACTGTCTTGCTTACAGCTTCATCACTCTGAGTATAATGCTATTTAACTACAGTATCGTAATTTTGGTTTCTAATGGATCTGGTTTCAGGGTTACACTTGTAACCCACTCCTAGCAGTGTTTTAAAATACAGTTGAAATACAGCTTTTCTTGCTGTGGAATTTCAAAGCTTTTAAGTCATTAAAATTGCATGTCTTTGTATGTTTGCTATAGATATAACACACTGCAGCAATTTCTTTGAGACAATTATGGTCGTCTGAAGTCAAGGCTTTGATGCAACCACTGGAGTCCAATTTGAATGCCTTTTAGAATTTGCTCAGAATTTTCTTCCTCTACCTATCCTGATCTGAGAAAAACGTTAGCAAATCAGTTGTTTTTTTGATTGCAAAGCTATGCCAGTAACCACAAAAGATGGATTTTGAATTTTCCCTTTTTATGTGATATTTTAGTATAGCAACTAAAAGATAATATGGTGTTATTATTCTACCAGTTCTTCTTAAAGAACTACATGCATTTTATTATTCTATGTGAATTATGATTGAATTCTATACGAATAAATTATTATGAAATTATATTGAATTTATTCAAGGGAGCTCTCAAATGGTCAGCAAGAACTATAACAAACTCCTCATATTTTTCTAGTATTTCCACTACTCTTTGAACTGACCAGTACCATAATTAATTATCATAGTTAATAAATGGGACAGCTTCATTATCTTTTCTGTTTGGGAGAAGTAAAAGCAGAGCTTCTTAGATTTAACTAACTTTACATCATGTGGGGTAATGTGCAAGCAAAAATTATTTTCACTCCTTTCTTTCATTGCACAGATTTCTCTATGTAACTGTTGCATTGTAAATTCCTTCCAGAGCCTTTGAAGAGTAGGACAAATATTTCTTATTCTGCCATTAACTCATCAACAATGTCTCTCAGAACTTTAAATCTTAAATTCAGGGGCAGAATTCCAAGATTCACACTGGAAGGGCAAGATTCACACTGCAATCCTTTTAACATCCTTGCAGACCTGTACGATATTTTGGTTTCATAAACTCTCTAACAAAATTGACTCCAGATTTCAAGTAGAATTAATGGCCCACTGGATTATCCCTCTTTTATCCTATTTATACTTTTATACATATACTTTTACATATATATATAAAAAATACTAATATCATTACTTACAAAAGGCTTATATCTTCCTTCATTATAGAAAAATAATCATCCAGTAATAAAATAACAGTAACAAATAACATGATATTTTTAAGATTGGTCTTGGTTTACAGGGAAATAATGACACTTCAGTTAAGTGGAACTTTTTAAAAGTGACAGCTTGATTAAAATTTTTCTCTTTTATTTTGAAGGGTTTGAAATTTGTGTTTCAAATATATTGAAGGAAATTCTTAAAAATAAAAAAAGATATCACTGATGGCTGCTGACATCTTTCACTCAAAGGATGCTGAAAAGGGGGTGCTGACTATGTGAAAAATAAAAATATTCTAAAAATCAGCAGCTGCACTTTCCTTAAAGATTTTGATGTAATAAAAAAGTAATTACATATGCACAATTTTTATTTATTATATACATATATAAAATGGATGTATGTAAACACGCAATTCTCAGTATTAAAGTGCTATGGGAGGTTTGTTCTTAGCAGATGCATTATATTGTGTTTGCTATCCAAAAATTCAAGTGGAAATGTTACACAAATACCAGCCCACACAAGTTACAATGAATTATGCTTTACATCTAAGAAACACTAGTTAAGTCTAGTAGATATAGAGCAGTTTAGTAATGATCCTAAATCTACATTTCCAGAATTCTAAATAATCCTAGAACACCTCAACATAGTTCAGGCTTGATATTGTGAATACATGCCAGGAATAATTTTAATATTTAGTGGCACTTTTCCATAATTACATCTTGGCATGCCTCCGCATCTTTTGAGTAAACTTCCAGATGAACAGGCCTGAGCAATGAAAATCTTATTTGAAAGTCAACACAAAGTCTTCATGTTCCATTAGTTGTGTTTCAGCGGGCTCTGTGAATCAAACCAGGAAACAGGAATAGAATTTAAGGTGAGGTTTAATTGAGTAGTCACAAACATATACACACCCTGATTTCAAACTCTGGTTTTGCCACGTGATGGATGAAATTTTACACACAAAATTAGACAAGTGTTGACTTTACTCAAAATAATGGGTATACTTTATTGCTAGTTCGTTACCAACCTGAGTGCCACATTCCCAGAATCATATGGAAATAGGACTAGAAGAGATGTGGCATTTCCCTTTGGCCTTCCTCTAAAGAAATTTCAGACACTTCTGTCCACTTTATGTGGGGAAAAAATTTTTTTTAAACATTTTCCTTTCTGAGCAGCCAAGCTGTCATTTCCAATATTTCTGAAGAACCTTTAGGCTGAATTTCACTTCAGAATCTTCTGATATCCAACACAGCTCAGAAAGTTAAGGAGTCCTCTGATGTGAAATGCCATTGTAAAAGAGCTACAGTTGTCACCTGAAGTGAGGCACTGAGATGCCACTGCATTATCTGCACCCTCCACAAATATTTGTGTTAATATGCAGCTTTTATGTCCTGCTTCATACCCTGAAATCATTTAGAAAACAAAGATATTGCAGTGGACAGCGTGAGCATTCATTTGTGTGTCCAAAGGCTGCATTCCAGTATGCTTGTTAGGGACACCTTTACGAGCCCCCACACTACAAAAGCAGAAAGCTATACTGCCAGGCTAAGACAGAGGAAGAAGCAGCTTTACAAAAAATGGAAAGGAAAAAACATAAACACGCAGTAGATCTTGCTGGCCTGGCCCACTGGGCACATATTGTTGGTCACAGCATGGATCTGACACCGTGGGGTGTGTTTACAGCATGGGATGCAGAGAGCTGCACACAAAAACAATCATGAGAACAGTATATTTTTTTCTTATGTCAAATGCATTGACAATTGACCCTGTTGGGATATGAATGGGGGACTGGATTGTTATGGAAATTCTACTGGGGTTTTTTGTGCTTTTTAAGTGTTGAATTTTCTTTTTGAGTGATCAAAAGTGTCTTTGAGTCACAACAGTCAAAGATGGCAAAGACCACATATTGCTCTAATTCTGGTCTTCAGGACATCTTGTAGAGATTAATGCTTGAAAGATATTATTAGAACTTTTTATTCCTTTATCCCAAACTGACACCATATGAAACGTTTGCCATGATAGCTCTACAATATCTTTTTTATTATTATTTTTGAAGTTGTACCATGTAAATTAAACTGGTAAAATCACCTCAAAGCTAAAAGAAAACTAATATGTACTACAAACGGACTTTTGAACACTCATAATATCCTCTGTTCCTCAAGTAACAGAATAATAACTCCACCTCTTGAAGCATTAATGCTTTAGCCTTTCATTTAATATTGCTTCCTCTCTGATTCTTTCTTTCCCCATTGAATTTTTAAACCCTATTTACAAAACTTCTTCCCACATAGAAGATCAAACAACATCACAATTCCTGTAACTGGTAGGACTTGGGACTTTCAGGACCTTCTTATCACAGATTAGTCCAGCAACCAAAGGAAAGATTGATGGAACTCTGTCTATCCTGAATATCATCAGGAAACCATCCCTGGAGAGAATTTAAACACCCAAGAGACAGAGAGGCTCTGGTACTAAACAGTGGGTTTCTAAATCAGTTTCTCAGTAAAAGGTTTCACTTCAAAAACCTTTTACAACCTTACTTCTCCATGTGAACTAACCATGCTTATCCCATTGTTGTACTATCAATACTCATAATTTCAAGGTACATGTATATTTCCAGCAAGCAAAATAACATTAAAATTTTTGTGGCATTGCTTCCTTGTTGCAGTAAAACATTGGGAAAAAAGTCTTATTTTAAAGCAAAAAAACCCAACCAACCAAACAAATAAAAAACCCCAAAAAACAAAATAAAACAAAACAAAAAAAACCCCACCCCCCCCCCCAAAAAAAAAAACCCCAACAAAATGACACAAACTCAAAACTCTGCATGGTCTGGCTTCACAGAGGAAAAACTCTTCTGTAAGTGATAAAGTAAAAGAATGGTACCATTCCTTTAACTATCAAGACAAAATATTTTATCACAGGTCTAATGAAGAACAGACAACTCTATGCCATCATTGATGGTGTTATACTGCTTAGTATTTGCTCCAAATTGCTCACCTGGTGAAATAAAAGTATTTATCAATCACCCACACCATTATTTAAATAAGGAAACCATGCCTTCTTCTTTCACCCAAAGGCATTTCAGAAAAGTGAGTTTGAAATACTGTCCCATTTTCAAATATTGAAACTGGCATATATGGAAAGTTGAAATGCTTGCAAAAGTGACAAAATCACAGTGACAAAATTCAATGTGAATTAAACCTTGATGTGCTGGCCCTCTAATCAGTAAAGCAATCTGAACACAAGAGCTGGCAAATAAATTAAGTGGGAAGATGCATTTCCATACAGTCATTTTTGCCGAGGGGAAATGAATCTTATCTTTCATTTTCCAGTTAAAAAATATGCTGAAGATTACTCATGCTTAAAAGAGATGTTAGCACAGTACTAACTGGTAATATAGGAGAGATAATAGTTGATACAAGTGCAGAAATGTTATGAAAACATGCCTTGTATATCAATGATATGAAAAAACTATTGTATTTAAAAAAGCTTAAAAGCTTAATTCCAGCACATTTAAACACGTGTACAATTCTTAGATTAGAAAAATCCATAATTTACATATGTGGCGTAAATATATATCTATGGGAACTTCTGCTGGTGAATTAAATACAATCACAGCTGAAGGATTATTTACCCTGATTTAGATCTGTACCAAACAATAAAAGCCCTGCCTACAAATGAGTTGTTTACAGTTTCAGCATTACCCACTGAAAAGCTCAAGGCACCTCAGAAGCCACAAAAACAGGCACAGTAAACAAAAAAAGAATGCTTGAATCTTGTGGTGTTTATGAGTATTAGTGATGGAACACACTATAAATTTCCAGGCCTATCCAGAGCTAAAATGCTTATGGGAAGAGGAGATTGTGAGCTACAGAAAGTCCTCCTTCAGCAGACTGATCTCTTTTCAGGGCACCTACTGCATCTCTCTTGTCAACCAGCTTAATATCTGCTGTAATTCAGAACGGTGCAAGAGCTTGGTGACTGAGCAAAACAGCTTGACAGCCTCCAGAGGCAGACCCTAGCATATGCATCATAATCCCACTTGGAGATCTGTTCTTGTCTCCTCCACTATTTTTGTCAATGTTACAATCAAAATCTGCCAGGCCAATATGCTATCAAAAATCCAAATAAGCATTTTAAATGAAAAGTCAGTATCTAGAATATTGACCAGCATGAGGTGAGCAGTTAAATACTTGAAGTCTTGGCAGACTTCAATAATCACACAAATGGCACCTGTCTACGAGTGTTATATACCAGCTATGCTGCATTAAAATCAATGAATTTATAAGTACTTGCAGCAGACAGGCATGTGCCCCAAAGAAAATATAATTCAACATGCCATAGCACCAGTTCAAGCATAGTTAAAAACAGTCCTAATGGTACATCAAAAATGGGGAAAAGTTTTTTGCTTGTCTGCCTTAGAAGTATCTTTTATGTCTGCAGGTCAAAAAATCCTTTGACATTTCATTTCCAATCAGAGGTTTACAGTTGTTAGAATCCTGAATTATTACCTATGTAAAAATAGTCACAAAAATTAACTCAAATTTTTAAACTTCTTTTAAAATATGTTTAAAACATATCTGACAACTTAAATTTTGAGTGAGAAAGAAAGTTATTTTTGAATAATAATTTCTTCAGCACAGCAGCTGTCATAAGGACACTTGTAAAAAGTGATGGGAGAAAGAGTCTATCTTGTTAACATATCAAAGATGAGCATAACTCTCTTAATTTCAATCCATGTCTCTTTTCATCTGTATGCAGCACAAGAACACTAAATGCATTGAAAAGGGGTAGGTCCCACTCTCCCTGCCATTTATTATTTCTTTCCACCAATCTTCTGACTTATATGCACATTTAAGAAAAAAACCCATGCTTGTCTCTCTATTTCAGTGTCCTAAAATTCCACATTTTTAGGCAAGCTATAGAGAGTGATGGTTTTGGGCCAATATCCTAGAAATAAGTTTAGAGCGTAAATGAACAGCAGGAAAATCCCATGAAGACGTGGGAGTAACCAACAAAGATTTTTATCTTAAATACAGTTTAGCTGCTATTAAATAATAAAATAAGGGGGAAGGGTATAAGGAGAGTAAATCACAGACCATTCCCCATACAGATTTTTTCTGATGCATTATCTGACCCCTAACTTCTTGTAAGGAAAAATATTCTGACACTAAAGCCTGCTACACACCTCATATTCTTGAAGAGGCTTTTAATTTTTTTTTTCCTTTTTTTTTTTTTACCCTCCCTCCTGCTCACCCAAACCCTGGCTGCATTCATCATCCACTTCTCAGTGGAATCATGCCCTGAGACAGGGTAAGTGTATCAGCTGGGACTATGCAGTAGCTCAGTCTGGAGGGACATCCTTCTCTCCTCTGCTTTCCACCTCTTCAGCTCACATGTGCATCTGCACATCCAGATGTAAATGTGGAGTTACTGACAGAAAGTGCCATGAAAATTCCTCTGCCACTGAATCTGAACCTTCAAAGAGATGACAACAGAACATGTCCTGCTTAATACTAACACACACAGAAAAACTGTTACAGATTAAGCGTGATGCTTTGCTGCTGAATTAGTAGGGTTTGTGTTGGAAGCTACTGAAAACTAAGTATTTTACCTCATTTTATGGAAGGCCAAGAGGGAAACTAACTCAGTTTTGGAAAATACACAACAGCTCTTCAGCAGCAAGGGAGAGACAGAAAATTTGCTTGTGGAGATACATATACCACGTACACAAGTTCTACACAAGTAGATGATGTGATGAAAACTTCATGCCCTGCTTTTCGTGAATATCCTTCTGAGGGGTTGAAAATTTTACCCAATATCTTGGATCCATCTTTTTCCATCCATGAGAGGGAACACAGTAGCAGCACTTTAATTAGGTTCTTCAGTTTTTCAGCAAGAAAAGGAAATAATGTGAAAGCCATTTCAAATGCTTGATGCTTTTTTGATGCTTCTTATAGCAGCTGTTGAAGTTGAAGAATATGGAAAAATTAATAACGACCAACATCTTCCCTCTAATATATATATAAATGCAATTGACATTAACAGTAACAACCTTTACAGATAGATTTCATTTTGTTGCATAAATGAAGCACATTAGGTGGAACTGGAAACTTCAGCAAGTTAAGAGATTGAGATGTATGTAGGGTTACAAGTTATTGTGCTGCTGGACATGATTAAAAACAGTACAAAGGTGTCTAGAATGGAGAGAATTAGTTGATTGCTATTCTAATAATTCAGCTAGTTCAATATGCAGATGGCACACACTAAATCATACAATTCAGTCTTTTCTGAGTAGAGTCCAGTGATAAGCATGACTAAAATTTTCAATGGCATTCAGAACTTAATGGGAGATGAATATGCAGTTATTCTTCAGACCATTTCAAAATCTCAGTCTTGATACTTACTGCTTATTGATCACAAACTGTAACACATCTGAATTCATTACAATATTTGGTTAAATTAAATATTTGTTAACAGAATTGTATGAAAAAAATAAAAGCAAAAAAAGACCAAAAGGAGAAGAAAATAAAATGTCTGGTAAGGAGCTCTTATCACCACACTTTATACACTGATTTTCAATGGCTGCTGATCATGACTTATTTCTAAAAATGGGACAATAGAAAGGAGCGCATAAAGGAGTGTGCCCCTGTAAGTGTGCTTCACATGGGATGCCTGAGACCTCATGAGACCAAGGAGCTGTGTCTTTTACATATGGAGGGCTCGCTTCCCTTGAAATGATAGCCTTGCTCCTGACCACAGGAATAGTTCAGGCAATGCAAATTTCTGGATATGACCTTTCTTGAAGCAGCAACTTGAATAACCTCTGTGAAAGAATGTCAGAGGTGAAAGGGGAGGCAGTTTTCCTGTCTGACTAACACCCAGCTGCAATGCAGAACCAAGACACTGATACTGATGCTCAAACACCTGAAGCACCCTTTGACAAAGGAGAATGAGACCAGATCCTTATAACACTGTACTGCTGTTGGTACAGGTCTTTAACTGGGCCTATCTGAATGTACATCTGGAGGAAAATGATCTATATTACTCAAGAAATAAATTTCAAGGCCAATTCAGTGCTGAGCTTCCAATGTTTTGTTGTTACAGTTCAATAAAACCACTTTGCGTTACATTCATTTCTGTATAAAATAAAGTGAATGTCACATTTTTTGTCACATCATTTTTATTTAACAGGGTTTTTTTCTTTATCCATTAGTTAAAAAAGTTATAGCAAGGCAAATCATTTATCAAAATGAAAAATGCTTTACTCCTTGAGCAAGGAAAGGAAGTCTAAATAGAATGTCCCTGCTCTTAAATTAATGGAACCATCTTAAATTTAATATTTTCTCCTAAGTAGTTATGTAAGCACTCCAAGATCATTAATGAAGAATCACAATTTACAGCTGAAGGGCAAAACTGCTAAAAAAGAATTTGAAAACCTTGTCATCGAGTGATATAGTCTAGGCAAATGAATGTAAGGATCATTGATCTCTAATATCATAATTAAATGTACAAAACACATGACAAAGAGAAAGGACAACAAAGTTTATTGAAACTTGAATTCAAGATGAAGATACAGAACTAATCAAATAGATGTACTATGGGAGGTTCAGGTTTATAAACAAGAAGCACTTTCATTTTGTCAAAAAGAATTTTTAAAATCTTTTTTGTTTTCTCACTCTTACAATTTTCACTAAGAGTAATGGTTAATAGTAAATAATAATAGTGACAATTCATATGTGTGCAACATTCCCAAAATATCCTTCGTGAGTTCTGATGAACTGGTGAAGGTGGTTCTGGTTCTTCTGAGCTGGTGTTGTAATAGTTTACATTTCTGTCCCTGCATTTCAATTGTCCTTTGAAAACCCAGCTCCCTCTTTGCCATCTAGACACTAACAAACACATTTTTAGCTTTCTTCCTAAATAATCCATCAGAAGAGATTTACCCAGACTTTATTAAATAATGCAATAATTGATTTTTAATGTACAAAATGTTTATTGCAACAAAAGAAAGTTCACAGAGATCAGATGGAATACATCCCAGAGTGCTAATGGAACTTGCAGAAATAGTGTTGGAGTCATTTGCTATTATTCTTCAGAACCAATGGAGAAAAGCCAAGCTCCCAGAGCTGGAAAACTACAAACCATATTACCTGTTTTGAAGAGAAAAACATAAAAAAACCCAGACACCCTACTACAGGAATTACAGAAGAGTGACTTCAAATTTGAATTGCCAAGTCAGCTAGCAAAGCAGTCAGTCTGCAACCTGCTACAAAGGCATTTTGAAACATGGTGATGAGCAACAGAAATAAGAATTGACAAAGACAAAATATGTCTATGATATAAATATTATAGGGTCCCTTGTGCTATTGTTATCACTCAACAATTTAAGACACTTTCATATGTAGCAACAAGTACAATAACCACTTTTATCAAATTTCAGGAGCAATAATCTTCCAGTCTAGTTCTTCATTTCTCCCCACTACTTGCACAGGAAACCTATATCTGTCAATGTCCCTTTATACCCTTCAAATATTTTCATTAAACCAGTTTGCCTTTGTCCAGGTAAAATTGCATTCTGAGTATACCAAAAGACTCACAACATATAATAGAAGATGGATCATAGATCCATCACACTCAGATGTGGAAAGTGGAATGTGGAATACTCCCATGTAGGGATTAGTTCTTCAACAGCAACAAAAAACAGTTTAAGAACTAACTCTAAGGTTTTGATTTGCCATGTTTTAGGAAGGTCATGTTGCAAGAAGCTTCTCCTGCTGAAAATACAAAAATAAAAATAGATTCTTCTTTCATGTCATGGGACATGGGAACTAGAAACCAGAAAACACAGAGGTACCTAGAACAACCAGATTTATCAGGAAACACACACAAAAATTTTTCCTTGTTCAATTTAATCCTAATTACTTGGATAAATAATGAGTTTGTCTCTTCAAGAATATGTCATGAAGTTCCAGAAAATAAATAATTTAATAAATTTTATATATATTTATTTGTTTGGTTGTTTTTTTGTTTGTTTAAAAAGCTTAAACTCCCTTAACTTTTGAATACCCCTCCTTTACGTGAACATATATGGAATTCTATCATATATCAGGTAAACTATTTTAGTTTTGCTTCTTCAGTACTGATTGCCCATTTTCTGGCAGAGCGTATATTCCTGTATTCCCCACACTGACATTCTTTATGAACGTACTGTATGGAGTGGAGACTGTGATCCTAAATCTTGCCTGGATCATATATATGGTGGAAAAGCTCACATGGGAGCAACCTTTTTCAGACTGATGGAAAGAAAAAAATATTATTCTTCTTCAAAGAAAGTGGGGCAGATAATTCCAGGCATGAACAATATCATAAACCAGAAAGAACACAGAAACCTAGTAAGGCCATTAAAAAGTACAAATTTAACCAGGGAGAATTTTGCTGCTGCTAACTCAACATCTTTCACCCAATTCCACCAGCAGTGAGTGAGCGTCCTCTTTCAAGAACTAGAGCATTTACTCTGTATTTCTATAAAATATAAATGTTTTCTACTACTGGAATTAGGTCTATATCATCTGACCATAAAAGTCATAGCAGAATGTTTTATTCACATTACTTCTTACTGCTATTCAGAAATATTTTAGTTACTATAATTCTATTTTAAGACTTCTGTTAGCCATCCTGTATTCAATGGGAATATATAAAGAATTGCAGAGATATGTATGTTTAATAATAATAATAATAATAATGAAAAATGTTTAATATAATAAAAAATAGCCAGCTAGAATGATTAGAGCTGATGAGAAAGACCAATAGTACAGAACCCACAAGAATGCATGCTTGATTTGCCTACCATTAGTGCCACATCTGTTTTGAAAACTACACAGTCTTGTATTGAAAAAAAATAATTAACCATTATTGCTTTCTTTTTAAAATTTTATAATTATTCTCATCCTAGATTATTTTTTTCTTAAAATGTTACAGCCTTGCTATTAGAAAGCCCCAGTACTCTTCTGAAATTTTTTCTGAACTGGTTCCAATCACATACAAGGTATTGTCTTTTTTCCCCAATGTTTGCACTTATTCTATGTGCTATTTGGTTCAGAGGCAGGAAAGCAACTCACACCACATGCCACTTTGCATTTAATTTGTAAATAGAGGAAAAATATTGAATAAGAACGATATATTAAAAGGAAATATAAGCAGGAATGTAAAAGTGATCCAAGCTAATTCAAAAAATATGCAAGAAAAACAAATGCAGGTTAGACTGAAATCTCAAAAGTGACAGTTCTAGAAGGTGCTACCCAGGATTTTATTTTGCCCCCTCTGTTTCTTTTCTCACAGTTTTTCAAGTCAAAATGTAAGTAATCTGTAGAAACAAACAGATTCTTCAGCCCATTTTAAATTACTTTTAAATGCTCATCTATGGTGCAAAACCAGGGTCTGTCAAAGATTTTGCTTCAAAATGAAGCAGCACAGGAGAACTACTAGCCCTTTCTCATCCACTGTGCAAAGAAGCAGGAGAAATAACACTAAAATGACCCTGAATCCCACGTATTCGTCCCTTCTGTAAGTATTTAGAAATACATTCAGAGGATGAAAGACTCCCAAAATCCTGACAGAATTGGAACAGAAATCTAAGGAAATTCATAGAATTTTCCAACTTCAGTCCAGAACTCCATCTATGAAGATAAAGCAAAAGCATAGGTAAGAGAGAAAAGGCAGGGAACACAGATTTCACTAAAAAGGTAGATTTTTTTTCCTTGCAAAAATTACTCTTTAAATCTTGAATTATGATTAAAGTTTGGATTACAGGTGAAATGGAATGTGCAACTAAAATACATTTTCATATTTCATAGAATGAGATAGTTGGAGCAGATATACAATACTCCTCTAAATGGATTGTGCTCCTGAAACTCTGGTAGAATAAACTTTGCATTTATTTTCATCAACATGGCAGACTTGTCTCATTAACGAGATTCATATTTGTTTTCCAGAAGATTTCAATCGTAAGTATTTGGTAGCCAACTCTGAAAAAAGAAAAAGTGTATTAATCACTCCCCTAATATAGACATATGAGTGCCTGGGGTGCAATAAAGCTTGTATTCCCTCTGGTTTACGAAAACTCTATTAATAACAGGTGACAGAGCTGTAAGTTAGATGCATGCATTTTCCCAAACAACTGTCAACCAAAACTTTGTAGAATCCTACATATAGAACTGTGTTCTCATGTCGATTCTTGGGTTCCAATCCAAGCGCTGTTCAAGCATCAGAACTCCTTTTGCATGTGCATTATGATGCAGTTCTTAATTTCACAGTCCTGTCTCCTTCAGTGCACCCAACTGATGGTGTTCACTTCGTGAGGAGTTATTCAGGGCATTTTTTTTCTCCTTTTTCAATGTTATCCTAAGACTTGATTATCATACAGTACTCGTGCTCTGAGCAGAAGACAGAATTAGCAATTTCCTACTTCTTCATGGGACTCATCATGAGAGTATTAGATGTTCAGAGACATTAAAAAATTTACCTTTGTGACAGCCTCTGGGAGGAATAGGTTTTATTACTGCCATTTTACTGCTGAGGAGCTAAGGCACTGAGGATCAGATTTTTCACAGTTAAATAAGTACTCAAAAATGCATGAAGGAGCCTAATACTTTTCCCAAAAGTGCTAAAACACTTCATTGACAGCACAAGGGTGCTTTTGTAGTTTCTTCCATGAGACTATGCCCATCACTAGCCATGCAAATAAGTACATTTTAAAATCTGACCAAAAAGAGATTAAGGACAAGGGCATCAGTGCATTGTGGGTTCCAGCTCTCTGACATCTCAGATCTCATCTTCAGTGTTTGGAATTCTACTCAGATTTTGTATGCTTGAAACACAAGCTTCAAGCTGCAGCAGAAATCTAAATATCTGTTGTAACTCTGAATCCTCAGCATTTCTGCATATCAGTCAACATGATCCCAAGTCAGGCATCCAAAAATACTGAATACCTCTGCAAACACTTTTACATAAATGAACTCTCAGCAAAAAGAAACTCTGTGGAGCTGCTGTGGGCAATTTTTGAGTACTCTAACTGAGTAACCATTCTCTCCCTGCAATTCTCATCATCATTTGCTGCATACCTTCCAGCTTCTGCAGCAAAATGGAGGATTCCTGGCTGCAATCTCTTTCACTTCAAACTCTGAATCTCTTGTACTGTATGGGGCAGCAATTTCCCACAAAGATACACATGATTGTGCAACTGAAGGCCATTACTTTATGTTTATACATAGAGGCCAATTTGCATTTGTAGTGCAGCTGATGTGCAAAATACAGATCTCTTGCCTTTGCAACTGCAACAGGGTTCTTTTAATGCTTTGCAGACTTATTGTTGGAGAGTTTTTTGTAGCATTTCAATTAGAAAGAACATACAAACAAAAGTGCCCTCATAATTTAATGCACTGTCATTCTGGAGTTTTTGGCAGGCAGCAAGTCATTTGCTGCCCCACATAGATGTAGGTGTCCTTGATCATAATTTCCATGGTCAGAAGGCAGAATTCAGGTTCTTGCCTTTCTGGTAGAAGTGGTCAAACCCAGCTTCACAATTCCAGAGTCTTCAGAAGAAAGCTGTGACTTCAAGGCACTTAATTTCTTCTATGAATATCAAGTAAATTCTGTTCTGTAGTTTGATAGCCTTTTCTTAAGATAATCAACTTTTCATTTATTTATTTATTATTTTCCTTGACATATATTAGTTATCCTGATATAAAGTTGTATTTGTAGTAGTGATACCAAGTCAATAGATACAGCTCTGCATGTGGAATCCAATCCAAAATCCAAGATCTGCAGCAGTTTCTTAATTTATTTTTTGTCTCCTCTTGTATAAATGAGCTGAAACAGTCCATCATATAAACTCTTATATTACGCTAGAGATGTACTGGTTTTTAAAATTACATAAGTGGTAATTATGAAGTGTTATTTCCACTAGCTGTTGCAATTATTGCATCAAACTAAGATTTATCATATAATAAGACCTCAAAACTTGAAGGACACATGAGGATATTTTTGTTCCTTTAAAAGTAATTGCTTATCACATCAATTGCACTGAAATAGATGTACAGAAAAAATAATAAATGAGGAGTCAAAACTGAAATCTGTAGAGACTTCTGAATGCTCTAATAAATTTGCAGTGCAGTGGAAGGATACTTCAATTGTTGGCTGACACAGAAACAGGGAGTAATCATAAGCATATCTCCATCAACACTGAAATATGTGTAAGGACAATAAAACTATATATATATTCTTTTGTTCAACATCTTTGATGGAGAACTATCATTTAGAAATAGTACATAATAGCTCTATAATGTATAATATATAATTATGTAAATAATTAGTATAATCTTGAGATGAGATGAGTGCTATTAGTGGCAGTGGATACTTTGAACCTTGCACATTTAGTCAAAAAGACCAATGACATCCAATCAAAGTTCCTTAAAATGAATTGCAACAAACAATGGCAGCACAGCTGCTATTAGAATTATAATTGAGTTTAGGAGGGAAACAGCAGCTGAATGCAAGGCAGATAATTAAGGAGCAAGCTTTTGTTAACACTATCAGTAGGGTCATGATTCTGCAGATTGTGAACTTATTATGGCTGAACAAACTGGTCTCTTTTTACAACAGAGGTATATTTCAGCTTTTTAAGCCAATAAAGAGTATTCTGGCTACTAGAAAACTGATGACTTATTTATTTAAAGCTATCCATTTAGAGAATAAGCATTTACAGAATCTAAGATTACCATGGAAACATTCTTAAATGCCGAGGATTATGGGAACAATTGGTTATACAATTGGATGGGTAAATAGCAAGCCTCTAAGTATGACAAAGACTGTAGCTACAGAATTGCATTAAGTAATTTCTCTCTTTCAGGCTAATATACATTTTGTATTAACCCAGCTCTGAAAGAGAAGCATTTTACCTTCCATGGGGAAACAGTGAAAAGAAAATCTCTGTGGTATGCAGAAAAAAAGTACTCTGGGTTGTCTTGGGTTCCTAACATCTAACCCAAGCGTTAGGGAACTGCCAAACCCAAGACTGGGAATTAGAAAAGCGATCTAGAACTTGTGTTTCCTATTGTATGTTGACTAATGTTGGAACAAAGGTAGAAAAGACAAACAGACAAGAATCATGAATGGATCCAAAGCCACTCCAAGTTTGTGGCTTGGAGCCACAGTCAGGCAAAGCAAGAAGCTTGACTACTCATAACCATGAGTCAGGGTTCAAGAAATGGAAAGAAGAACATTAAAATCTCAGCAACAACATTACATGCTGCAAGCAGCACCACTGTTATAATATCTTTTTTTTTTTTTTAATAACCCATACTCTTTAAGCAAACTGAAGGGTATGAAGATATACCAAAGATGTTTTCATCACCATTGTACCTGTAACCCCTGTAACTTGCGTAGCACAGACTCAAGATCTTTGGTTTAGGACAATCCTGTTGACAACCAGAGGTCATTTCACTGCCAAATCTGAATTTGTTGGGCACAAATGAGTAATCCTACTTCAGAATTTCACTGACCTCAATGTGTAAATAAAGCAAGTAGAATGTGTCTGACTGGCAGCAAGCCATTACCGTGCTGAGTGCAATAAAAACACTAATATGTCAAAGGGACTTTAAAAATATGCCTTGGTATTCCAACCTGCTGAAAATTCTATTTTTGACCCTGCAAACCCCTGAAATAATATAACAAAAACTTTTAAAAAACATTTCAACATTGCTAAACACTTGCACTGTAGTAAAGTCATTTGCAGGTTTTGTGTTCCTGTTTCTGAACATTCTGAGGTCTCATTTCACCTGACTGTGGAGAAGGTAAGCAAAAGCTTGTGCAGATTTGAAACTATTTTTATCTCTGTTTCTCTAGGAAATCCATTCCCAGCATCAATATGTAAAAGCTTAATTTGGTCATTATTACAATGGAATTCAAATGTGCTTCAGTGAGATGTAAGAATGGGAACATTTCTGTCCAGTTCCTTATAGGGGAATCAGGAAAAGAACAGGTACCAGCCAGGAATACCAAAAAAAAACCTTTCTGCTTATATGCACAGCATGTTGTGAGCTCTGCTTGCAGATTAGTCTCAGATGTCAGCAGAAATCTGAAGCACCTGTCAGATTTTATAAAAATTACTATTGATAACTTACTAAAGCTTTACTCTCTTCCTATTTGCAGTGGGAGTAAAGGCATGGATGTTTATCTAGAACAGACAGAGCCAAATTGAGGTGAAAAAAACTAGCAGGTTTTCTAACGCATGTTATAATGGTGACCAGTCAAGCCAACATCTCCCAAGGGTAGAATCTGAGTATATCCTGACTTTTACTCTATTTGCAAAGGAAATTTCAAAGGAATATTTGGCTGTTATCCCTTATGCCCTCAATGTTCATCGCAGATTTGGTACCCTGCAGAATAAAGACTGACTTAAAGAGGCCAACAAAAAGTTTCAAGATTGCTACGGATAAGAACCATCTTCCTGAAAGGATTCTAAAACCGAAATGAACCTGGAATCCTGGAATTTCCTGTCATAGGTAAGTTCTGGAACACTCTTGAAATGGATAGTTTTACCAATTTTTCTTTTTAAAACTGCTATATATTACAGATTAAAAGACTCCTGAATTCGAAATTTTAGAAATTCCCTATCTAGGAAGCATAGAGAATTGTGGAAATAACCAAAAGGCTAATTATGCCTTAAGTTTTAGCTTTTATATTTTTCTGTACTGCATTGGTATGTGACTCTGAACTTCATATAGAGAGTTAGCAAGTTCTCCTCACAGTTTAGTCAGACAAAACAATCCTTCTCCAGCACAAGAATCAAGGACAAAGTTGCAGCTTCAGGCCCAAAAAGTATAAACAGCGAGTTGAGGAGAGCAAACTGGGAGGATGGGACATCATAACATGAAGCTCTAATTGGACATTTAACCCAAATATGTAAATGGCCCAAAACTTATAAAAGTGTGGAGACTCGTGACACACCATCCATCTTGGGTGGAGCTATGGCCAGGTTCTTGTACAGCCCAAGGTGTGTCCTTTGAAGGCCTTTTAAATAAATATCTACTTTATTCCTTTAGCACTGTCTAGCCTCTGTTCCAGGTAGCCTCTCAAGGCATCACTAACATTTATTTTCTGAACAGTTCAGAGAGTCAGTGTGATTGAGAAGTGAATGAGGTAATGGTATATAAAATACAAAGTTAAGGTTTTTCTAAAGGCTGTTAATAAATATATTTTTAGCACCTTCTTACTGGAAAATCTGGGAGTTTTCCTCAACGTGGTAAGATTTCATTAAGGCAACAGCACAGGGGACCTGTCCCTGTAAAGCAAGGCCTGTTTTCCTAGTCAACCTCTCTGATAATCATTTCACAGTTTGCCACTTCAAAGACTTGGAGCCCAACAGAAAATCAACATTATCTCCTTTTGGCAAGAATTTTTTTCTGCTAAGTTAAAATTAAAGACTGTTTCTATGATTGTATATGTTGCTGTGATCACCAGGGAAGACAATGATGTAGAGCAGAGAACAATCTGGAGCTGCACCATTTTCCAACTTTATTAGACATCACTCTAATGCAAGGCATACTTGAACATTTAAACACACAAAGCCCTCTAAAAGAAATATGCTGCTCACCAACAAATTAAATCTGCAACTTTTGAACATCTTTAGAATTTCTTTTCACTCCAACTGGATATGTTTTTTCAATTCTTCAATTATAATAATGATTTCAAATATTTTGTACAAGTTTCACTTTTGGTGTGTCTACCAGAAGCAATAAACTGCTCAAACCAAACCGTCGTCATTCCTGTCACAATTTCCTAGTATCACCTCCAAAATTCTCCCACTGAAATACCTTCTATTTTTTATATGATAGCCTGATTTAAAGTGCAAATGTTTCCTGTTTACACTGAGTACAGTTGTGATAATGGAAATTCAACATTTCAAAAAGAAAAAGAGTTTCAAAACAATAAACAGGAGCGCTTTTTTCCCTTATGCAAAAGAGAAAAATAATCAGCCTTTCTAGCTAAATAAGCTTGTAAAACTTAATCTGATATAGTAGAAGCACGTACAGTAGCTAACGAAGACAAAAATGTCTGGAAACAGAATCAGCATATTGTTAGGTTCTACCTAACAGCTCAGTGACTTCCTCAGCTGGGCTGATGTCCCGTCGAAGGGCAGGTGAATGTCACTTGTGACACCTTTTTTCCTAATTCTTCTCTTCAATCAAGAATGTAGGTTAAGGTCCCTCACTCTTGAAGGGCCTTTAATTCAATAGAAAAGCAAGTTAGAGTAGTGGAAAATTCTGGAGATTTAGTCCTCTTCCTCTCTTTGGTTTTCCACCTTCTCTGAGGGGCCATGATTGAAAGTTCTTTCATATTGTGAAGAACTTAAATCTGGAGGGTACCATGTTCTTTCTTGCACAGCTGCAATGGATGTCCTGCTGGAAATGCATTATCTATTGGCACCCCAAAAGCAGCATTTCACCTGAATAGATATCAGTGAGAAGAGAATTTGTTCTACATGATTCTCATTACCATGAATACATGATTTCTAATAATGCAGGAGGAATAAAACACAAGCCTGATTTCCTTTGCTGGGGAAATAAAATCAGATTTTCTAGTAAGCAGCAAAGCTCTGCTGCAAAATACCTGACATATGACTAAACGTGGAAACCTTCCTAATGCAATGTGACAGGATGATTTCTCAGCTGAAACCCGTTTACTCCTCCCTTTACTCCTGAACAGCAGTTAACACTATTGAACTGAACAACAGGTCATATCTGCAATTTTCTTTTTATTGATGAGAGCTTTCTCTCCATAGTGATGTAATTGCTACTCCACACAGTGGTTAGGAGCAAAGTGTGGAACTGAAACATCCCTAATCATTGTGCCACGCTGCCACCAAGCCCTCAATGGATGCAGAGGGCTGCAGAGCACATTCCAAGGAGAGCAACTTTTGTGTGGGAGGCTTGTAGAACACTCAGACCGACTGGAGTGATGAGATATAGTACAGTAATATTTGTCACTTACAGATTGCTTTATTATTTTAAAACACCATATGAATATTAATCAAGTAACCTCCTTAGTATCCCATGAGGTGGGGTAACACCTACTGTTATCAATATTGTGTTGGGTTATGTGATCTATAAATCCACATATAATACATGATTAAATAAGATTTACTGAAGACCTTGAATTCTATTCAGACTTTCATTCTACCTTCAGCTGTATGGAACTTAAGCCCAGAAACTCAAAGATATATAGGTATGCAACTTCCATTGTTAGCAGTGCAGGTGAGGCAGATAACCTCTGAGAATCTGAAGTCAAATACTTTCATGACATGCATTAGAGGACAGGACAAGTGTTTTGTTTCCCTTTTTCTTTCTCTCAGTATTTTTTCCCAATGGGAAAATTATGAGGCAGCTTTCAAAATTATTTTTCATTTATTTATTTTATTTCTGCTGTGCTTCACATGTTTGATATTGAGGCAAGGTTAATGACATGCAGCTTGCATTTGGAATTGAAAGTGGAGATGTTTAAGGTTGTTCCTAGATCCTGTGGGTATATGGTAGATATTGCCAGAATATACAAGAGATTAAATGATGCTTATCAAAAATCAATGTATACTAATTTTTTCCTATCTGTGCAAATTTGCTGGGTTCACAACACAGTGGAGGTAATGCCTGCATTCCATATGTACTAGCTACCCAAATTCAAGGTCAAATCCTAAATTACTTCTTCAGGCAAAACTCTCAGGTAGTTGATTAATGTTTTGGCTGTGGTAGAACGTTAGGTTTCACCTTCTGCAATGATTATATATGAGGCGTCACTGAAGTCTTGTATGGAATCAAGAATGCTTGATTGATCCTTTTAATGCCTTTAAGTTGTTTCCATTTAAAAATACTTCTGAAAACTCTAGCTCTAATTAAAGTCAGGACAATGGTTCCCTCTCTCCATAGAGAAGCATAGGATGAATAGCATTGGTGAAATGAGACTTCAAATGCACTTGTCACATTTTGTGGGAGATTTGTAAACTTAATGTGTGCTAAAAAGAGATATGAGAGAAAAAAACAAGCTTAACACAGTTAAACATCTGATTAGGCCACAGGGAAACCATGGTCCGAATCTGTTTCTATTGGCAATTCCCTGTGTGCCTGTTGGTAAATCCCTAATTTTCCCATGCCTCCATGTTCCAGTAGAAAAACAAGCACAAAGCCCCATCTTTCTTCAAGAAAGTATTGCTGAAACCAAGTGTTTTTGAGGTATTCACAAATTACAGATATGTAGGAGAGGGCAAATGAGGTTTTCCTTGACATTTTTTCCCCTCTCATGACTGAGAGGCAGGCTACATCACCCAGGAAATTTATGTATATCTGGAGGCTCTCTGAAGGTTTGATTTACACTGCGAGTGTGGCTGAACACAGTGCATATCTCAGATATGAAGCATATTGACCAAGGAAGTCTTTGCAATTGAAGAAAGAATTAACTGCTCTGTTGGAGGACTCCATAAACTCGTTTGTTATTACTGTTGCTCCACAGAGCCCCAACAGTCCAGCACAATCTCCTTCTGCCTGTACAGTCTGCTGGGAGCTCAAGAGCTCTTCTACTAAATAATGAATCTTTTTGGGGTTGGGCTTTTCTGAGTTTTTTGTGGGGTTTTTTTCCTATATAAAAGTGTACTTAAAGCAACGTATTGGGCACTACTATGCATTTATTTACTGCGGTGGGTTAATCTCATCTGGGGAGGTATAGAAACCCAATCATGAGTGCTACAGTATACAAGCTAATTGCCAGGATAAAACCAAATGAATAATTACTTAACTTCAGAATGAGGCCTAGGGGAATTTTTCTTTAATAAAGGTTTAATTCACCAGTGATAATGAATGCAATCTCACATACTAGTGAACAACACCATTAGCATAATGGCTAAGATACAAAAACTATAATTAGAACAAAACAGAAATGTTAATTACAGCCACGAAGGTACCCAAGAAAAAAAAGGAGTTATCCTTTACCTGTCAAATGGGTTCCTGCCTGTGTAGTTTTAGTAATCCCTGCGAACGGGTCATCAATTCTGCTCAGAATGCAGAGTGACTGACAGGCAGAAATTAAAAACTGAGGCTTGCTTTGCCTTTTGATTCCAGAAGGGACTGCGATTCACACAAGAGACTTAAACAGTTAGGAGTACGGGTGAGGGCAGTAAAGACTGCACCTCTAATCACAAAGCTTTAAAATTAAGCTCCCATGTATCTGAATCCCACCCTTCAATTCCTTTTCACACAAAGGCAGCCCCATCATGTCGGCTCAGGAATATGAGATCTCCTCCAAGTTTATTTGCTACCCCCAGGCGTATTTTCTGTGCACAGCACCATGGTGCTGGACAAGGAAACGTGGGAGCCTCTTGGCTAGGAGCTGCTGGGAAGTTTACTGATAACAAGCAGCTTCATTTCCGGCACTAACAACAACAATAACCAAAGCTCTTTGTACATAAAAATTTTCACAAACTCTTATATCTCGCTCAAATGAAACCTGAGAGATGTCCTCGTGGAAGAGGACTCTTTTGTGCTGTTTCTAGTCTGCATTTTCTCTAATCTCATGCTCCTCAAATATTATATTTGTAGACTCAGGGACTCAAAATTTATAAAATATGAGAATGAACATTGCATTTTTCCCTCTTACAAGACACAGTGCACAAAATGAGCACCAACTGAATGGGATGTTATTCAGTTTTTCTTTTTATCTTCATCATTCTGTGTTTGATTCCAGACCTTATTTAGCATACATCATCGAAACCCTGCACTGAATACAAAATTACCGATATCTCCATAGGCTTTTTTGTGGTTTTCTCAGCTTTGGTTTTTTTTTTTTTTGGTCCTCCCAGCTCTCACTATAATTAATCTATCCTCCCAATACCTCTAAGAAATCATATAATTGAAGCAGAGAGATGAAGGCCAGTTTGCTAAATATTCAGTAATTTCATTGCCTGTTTTAATACAAATAAGTTGTAGTCCATGCAGCAGTGCACATTTTTAAAGTACAACCTCTATTCACTAGTACTTTACACATGAGCTTAACATGTCCATAAAGAGGAAATATCTGTAAAAAAACCAGTGAAAACTCTGGTTGAAGAAACCTGCAGATGATCTCATTAAGAACATGGTGGTGAAGGCAAAAGAGGAGCTCAGTCCCTCACGGTGACATTTGGACACCTGAACCATGACACAGCCCCTCAGACTGAACAGTTCTGCCTCTTGCATGCTACAGTCTCTGCAACAAATGAAGAAGCAAACAAAAAGGGTGGGAAGAAAAAAAGAAAATAAAAACCTGAGAAATCAGATGAAGTTTTGTTACTGTGTTTTCTAATTTCCTTGCAAATCAGAGAAGCTGGAGGCAGATGTTGATGGGAAAGACTCTTCTACTGTTCACCTAACACCAATGTCATTAAAGCTAATGAAGGCTAACTTCAATATTTGTAGTTGAACTTGATCACAGTCCAGGCAGGGAATAAACCTGCATCATGGTGGATGCAGCCAGTGGCTGACAGGGAGCTGAGAGCCACAAGCAGGGCACTTTCACTGATGTCCAGGAGAGAGGTTAGTACAAGTGCTCACTGCTCTGGAACAGGAAAGTGATCAAAGCCCTGATGCTAAAGCATTGGCTAAACCACCTCAGAGGGAGGAGGCTCAAGGTCCATCTGTTTGAATAGATTTTCACCACCTGGCTATACAGGATATGATACCTTTCCTGTTTAAGCTGGACAACCTCAGCAAAATGTATGCAAGTTTCATTAGGTGAATCTGTGGAAAAAACCCAAAATCCAGCACCATGGTATTTTTTTTAATGCAATAAACAGGATGCTTGTGAGAGTGGTGGAGGGACAAGAATCCTGGATTATGTTTATGTTTGTGTACTTTATGTGGTGACTATTTAGCATGAAATGCATAATGACAATGGTTACAGTATGAACAAGAAATGAAATGCCTCTTCTTCCTAGTCCCTTTCATGAAATTCCATGTTCCAGGCAAAAGAAAAACTCAAAAATCCAAAAAGCAACCAATCAACCAACCAACCAAATTCAAAATCAAAAAACAACAAACACATACAAAAAGAAAAAAAACCCACACAACTAAAACAAAGTATATTAACTTGATAAAAAGAAAAACTTATTTCCCATGAAGGTAGTCAAGGAGGGGAGGAGCCTGCTTGGGAAAGTTGTGGATCTCCCAACCCTGCAGTTTTTCAGAACCATACTGAATTAAATGCAGATCAACCTGATGTGACCTCACCATTCAGCCTTTATTCAGCGGGAGGTGGGATCAGAGACATCCTGGGTTCCTTCCAACTTGAATTGTTCTTTCTCACAAGAAAAGTGCTCTCACAGGAAAAGTGGTTGGTGGTCTTCCTCATGAATTAGCCTGTGGAAAAATTAATAGTTGAAACCATGCCTCAATGAGGACCTCAGAATTATCTGCAGCAAAGTGGGAATGCTCACCAGACAGAGCCCTCCACTCTTACCCATCTGTCTTGTTGTTCCACAATGTCTAGTAAAGCTATTTACAGGCAATTTCCATGCACAGATTTTGTAATGGATTTTTATTTCTTTCTTTTATCCCAGTAATTCTGTTTTTGAAGACCTGTTAGCCTTACTAGACAATGAAAATATTTATGTCTAAGCTGATTTTTTGCATTTCAGAAAATACTAGTTTTTAATTTTGGGCAGAAATTACCTATTAGCCTAAACTGCCCACTCCATCAGAATCCTCTGCAACTTTAACAGATTTCAATTTGCTTTGCTTAAATTATGATGCACAAAGCTAAACAATCTTCTCACATGAATTTGTCTTTCATGCAAAGTAAGGTTTTCTGGAAAAAAAATGCTGTAAAACTAACAAAAAAGAACAAAGGAACAGCTGTAAGTCAAGAGTTCTTATGCCAACATACTGTTCAGCTGGGTTCCACATTCATTTCCATCCCCCACATCATGCTGATTACAAACTTAGATGCAGTTCTAAATGTTTTCATTTAATTCATTTTTTCCATATTTTAAATTCATTGTATTTAGCGAGCATTCAGTTTGAAACATGCAATATCAAAAGAAACCCCCACAGGTGCAGGGAATTTGAATAATCAGGTCCACATGATACCTGAACCCAATCCACTCAAGTCTCCCTGGGACCATTTTAAATGTGCAAAGGAAACAAATGTCCAAATTACTCTAAGCAATCATGAGGTAAGAGATTAAACAAGGCAGATTATTAAAATATTGATACTTTTATTACAGTAGTGCCTTCAGTCCCCCACAGAGATACTGGCTCTGTTGTGCCAGGCATTGTGCAGGATGATGCTCTGCCCTGGGGGATTTACAGTCCAAACCCTGATTTCCCATCAACATCCATCTTATAATATCAGGACAGGAACAGTCAAAATTGAGTGTTGGAAACAAACAAAACCATGAAACAGCTATTCCGGTTGCCCAGTAAGAATGTGGCAGAGTTGGGCATAATTCCCAAGGCTCTACAGTTGTTTCTGTGTCCTGCTTCCCAGACTTCATGGTAAACTAATCCTTTTGTGTGTTCTTCTGCCATCCAGGGCAGCTCAGTGCTGGCTGGCTGCAACACATTTTCCAGCTTTGTAGATACTTCAGTTTTCCTCAGATTATTGCCATGTGTCACAATTACTCATGTTGCTGGATTCTCTACAATGCCTCTTAATTTTAGGATTTTTTTTCTTTACTTTCCCTTTTTTATTTTTGCAAAAGTTCTCAAATTCACAGTTTGACCTACCATTAACTAGCAGTCCTCTAAGGCACTGCTATATCCCAAAGACACGGAACAAATGGGCATATGCAGAATGAACATTGTAGTGCACAATCTTAATAAAATTATCTTCCGTGCTCACACTGCACAATCCTTTTGATGTATTGTTGAAATATAGCCAGTGACTAAATATAGCCCAAAGAGCTGAAGGACAGCTTTCTCCTAAAAACTGCCATAGTCTGAAAAAAAAAAAAAAAAATCAAAATGAGGTATAAAGGAAAACTTGTGATCTACTTGAAACCTTCAATTCTATCCTTCAGCATGTTTTAGGACATACATGCTGATGCACTGTAGAAGATACAGCAATGGAAAATCATGCATTCCTACATTACACACCTGATTGACACCTGGGAAGCAAAATGTTCAAGCAGTTTTCCTTGATAGCTTTATCAATGGGCCTGAAAGCACTCACAGTTTCATATATTTCAGGAATGTACAGTCAAATCTGATTATTTTGTGTAACAGCAGTTTTTATGTTATCTATTTACTTTCTAACTGAAAATTCCACTCACTGAGATGGATGCAAAAGATACATGATAACAAATAAGATCTTGATTACTCCAAGGAATGAAGTCTTTTAGAGCAAGGACTGCTTTACTGAGGTGAAGAAATTTTATGCAACCCAATCCTTTGCTATCAGCTCAAGGCTTTACAAAGTGAAAATACCAAGCAGGGGTTTATTCAAACCAAATTTGAACCAGAAGTCATCTACATAAGGCACACATCCTTCTCTGCATCCATATCAGAGGAAGAAAATAGCAGAGATTCTAAGAAATACCTGCTGATACACCATGTTCTTTATTTATCAGGAGAGTTTCTTTAGATATGGCTAAACCACTGCTTTTTATTTGGTGTGTTGTTGAAATATATCCAATGACTGAATACTGCTCACACCCAGTTTGCCTGTAATGCAACTAATAATTCTCTCTTTTTTGCAGGGTAAGTAAGAACCCAAACAGCTAATTTCCTTATCCTCTGCCTGGAAGCCAGGATATATCTATTAGTTCCTAACTATATCAAGCCATTGCCATTTTTATTTACTCAATATGCCAAAAAAATTCCATTACACAGTACATTTTGTTACAACTACTTAGACTTTTACAGTGCTTTTTGTTTGGGGATTCAGGAGGGAGAGCTAGGTTGGCAAGGAGGTTTGGATCTGAATTATTTCACAAAAAGCAAGAATAGAAAACCATGATTCCTCTCTTATCTCTATATTTATTTTATTATACAAGACATTCTCCTTGACTCCATACTAGGCTCTTTTAAAAATCCGCCATGTTCCGAGACATGGGTTTAAAAGCCTAAATTTAGGCTCTCGAATCTGAAATGTATTTGCCTGCAGGGTGCCAAAGCTCAAATTCACCCTTCATATCAGGGAGTGCGGTTTCTCTGGCTTCACTTTTACCATCAATGAATAAGTTTATTCAGTCTCGAGAATGTACTTTACCACCTGTCAACACCATTTTTTAGTTGTGATGTTTTTATAATGAAGCTTTACCACCTTCCACTAATTTCCAAGTGAGCCCAACCTTCTCTTAGAACAAGCAAAAGCTTTACAATTAGCTGGTGTTGGTTTGTTCCTTTTCAGCAATGTATCTTGCATCTACACTGATTGCTGGGCTTTGGAAAGAGACTGAACATGTATTTATTGACTAATCAAAAATACAGTAAAAGTAGAAAGACACAGCAATATTTAAAATCTAGCTGATTACCCTTTGGTGGCAGATGACTAACAGCTTACCTCAGCAAAGCAAAAATTGCTGCCAAAGGTTTCTTCATAGAAATAATCCTTATTTATTATCCAAGTTCACAGCTGTATACACTGCAGGCAGTAACTAAAAACACTTAAAAAGCACGATGCTAAAAAAACAAACCCCAAGCTTACGTGACCATGATGCTTATTAAAGGTCCAATTCTTCCTCATTAAAACCAACAGGAGGGGCCCTGCCAGTGATTTTAGTGATAAAGGAAGTCATCTCAGGGAAAATATTCAGACAAAGTCATAAAGCTGCATTCTGCTCATTAGCAGTAAATGTGTGATTCTCTCTGGCATGAACAGGGAAAGTGGTTCAGCAGTCAGACCTCAGCATTGCTCCAAAATGGGAAAGGTGGGGGCAGTAATGAATTATGTCCCCCACACCCTGCATAGAGCCTAGGGCCCTTTCAGGACTGGAAAGAGGATTCTGACACTGAAGATCCACCTGCCAGAGCCAGCAAGACAGAGAAGAATAAAAAGCTCGAAGCCTGGATATGCAAACAGGCCTCTGATATTAACTATAGAATAAAAAACTTGGCAGACTGAGTACAGAAAAAAAAAATTATAATAAGGAAAATGTGCTGGACACCTTTGTCAGTCCTTTGAGGTTAAAGCTGGTGAAAGCCTAAGAGCTTCTGTGCCATAAGGTCTCCCAAGAAGAGAGCCAGCTGATGGCATAGCTGATGACTTATTCTGCTCATAGAGCCCACAGAGACCTCTGAATGAACTAGTGGGCTGACATGTATCATGAAGGATTACCAGCTCAGCTTCCAGAAACATGATGAGATTCATCTTAAGTCTGGACTAATTACCAACGTCTCCAAGCAAGGCTAATTAGTCCAGGTTCCACATGTGTGCTGACATGGTGGTATTGTCCTGGTTAAAGAGCTTATCCTGCAGTGCTATAAACTAAATTCCATCACAAAACAAGAGCAGTCCCTAAAGTAACAAACACAAGACATTTAAAATTTTACAAGTACAAACTACTGCTCTAACCCATACTGAAAAACCCCCAGCAATCAGTGCTAGTTATGAATGAGAGGTGCCCTGTGCTTACCCTCACCACACCAGTCCAATTCTCCATCAGACAATTTATATATAACCATTGCTGGGATCAAAGCCCTAGCCAGAAACCTTCTGGTATCTTGGCAAAGAACTTAGTGGGATTCCTGAGCAACCAGGAATCCTTCAATCCAGTTCTCTTTCCTATAAATTTTTTAGTTCAGGTCTTATTTTAGCACATTTTTTCTACTATCTTCAATATATTTATAATGCTCAAAAATCCATTCAATCCCACAATTCAGTATCTGGAGTAGCAGCTGGAAAATGCTGTCCAGAGGTTTACGGCCAGTTTTCAGACCTTGTGTTCATGCCTCTGATGAACCACCAACTTCCTTACTTTCTTGCCTGGGAAGCCACTGATGAACCATACCAAAGGCTGGAAGTTGCCTATACAACAGCAGTATACTTAGAAAAGTGTGGATATGCCTAGAATATTTAACCATTCCAATTAATCCCCTAGTCATTGCAGTTGCACTCTTGTTTTTGTATACATAGGGTAGTGATTTCTGATGTATAAGTAATCCTTCATCTAGAATACATGATTCATTTTTGTATTCAGTTTTACTGTGCCTAAATCATAGAATTACTGGATGATTTGGGTTGGAAGGGACCTTAAAGATCATCTCGTTCCAATCCCCCTGCCATGGGCCAGGCCACCACCCACCAACAGGTGTTTTGAGCAACACCAGGTTGCTCAAAGCCCCATCCATCCTGGCCTTGAATACTTCCAGGGCTGGGACATCCACAACTCTGGGCAACCTGTGCCAGTGCCTCACCACCCACCCTGCAAATAATTTCTTCCTAATATCCAAGCTAAACCTTATCTCTCTCAGTTTAAACCATTCCTCCATGTCCTGTCACTTCTTGCCCTTGCAAACAGAGTCTCCTTCTTTCCTATAGGCTCCCTTCTGGTACTATATTCCTGTATTATATGCAACAGACAGCTCAGATAGAGAATATTTTTTACATTGCAGGATGCATATAGAAAAAAAAACCCTATAAATTCCTTAAGGGAAAAACACACTTATTATTTGATGAAATAATTCTGAGACTGATTTTTTTCCAGTAGAATTCTGGAGTACAAAGCATCAACATTGTAACTGTGTTGCTTAGCAGGCATTTCAAGTACATATGTTTTCTTTAAAGGTAAGTATAAACAAAAGGACTCTGTGAGAGTAAATTCATATTTGCCTATTCTCTCATTATAAATTATGTGATCTTTCCAAATAGAAGCACTAGAATAATTAAACTAATTTTCCAAAATTATTCTAGTATATTCAATTACAGATTTTAATTATTTTGGAGAAATAATTCGCAGTGTTAATGAAAGAGACAGTAGTTAGAATCATGGCAGAGTATGGGTTTCATGTCTCTGCATTCCATAAGCCTTATTAGAAATGTAAATCAAATATTTGATGAATACTAAGAGTCTATTGGGACATTAAAATGAATATTACCATTGTGACTCTGAGAATCAGGTTGAAGTATTACAGAAGTCAGTTAAGGTAAGTGGATTTCGATGCCAAAGGGAACATTAGCTGTTTTATAGAGGCCTCTAGAGTATTATCCAGTATTAAATGTGAAAAAATAGACGTTTAAATAACACTCAGGTTGTGGCACGAACCAACAAAAGACACCAGAATTTCAAAGTTTCAGCTGCTACTTTGTATATATTGCCCTCATCTCCCCTGTAAAATAAAGTGAGGACAGCAGGGTGATGGGGAACACATAGATGGCATAGGGGAGTCTGAGCCTCCCATGTTATTCCTTAATCATCCACTATCAGTTAATAAGAACTTTGACACGGCTTTTGAAGACAGGAAGGTCTAATGCTGGTCCTGGCATATATCTTAAAATATGACTTTGTATTTAATGTGCAGTAAAACTGTCCAAACCTCACCATATTCTACAAAGGGCATTTTGATAGCCTGAAAGATTGAACAGCTTTCAGCAATTAAGCCACTTCTACTTTATTTATAGTTAATATAGTGCACAATATTTTGAAAACTGTGCAAGCTGAAGTGTATTCTTTCTAGGAGTTATCACACTTTGGAGAAGGGGTAAATGGGAAACAAAGATGAGCTGCCTCTCCTATGCCAACAGACAAAGGCTCTGTCAGGGTAACAGCTCTTACACATTTCATTCCATCTCAGTTTATCCACAAAGCACCATGTTCCACTACCTTTTGTGAACTTTTAAGTAGTTATCTGCCTCAAGTTCATTTGAAGGGAAAGAGGAGTTAAACTCACTAGGAAAAAAGTATGAAAATTCTGTGTGCTTCCACCACATTCTGAGTGAGGTATACAAAAAACACAACTGGTATTCTTGGGGTGAAGAGATAATTTTGTGCCTTCAAATTTGTGTAAGCTATGGTGAAGTCTGAAGAGAAATTGTAAATAAAAGCATGTTTGTATTTGAGAGAACCAAGGTTATGAATAGTGAACCCCTCAACTTAAAGAAATTTCTACACTTTAAACTGTCAGAAGATAAGTTCTATGCCAAATTTTTCACTCTTTGAATAAGATTTCCTGCAGGTGATAGTGCTTAGGAAGTTCTAACTGTATGTGGGCTCAACTTGAAAGAATATAAGAATTTCATATTGTTCCAAATTGAACATTTATACATCTTGTACTACAAAAATCTATTTACTTACTGGTGCTCATATTCAGAAAATTTTGTGCAGTTATCTCCATTTTCTATGTTTTTACCCTTTCCCTGTCATTTCTATAATTATATCTGTGGCCAGTACATTTCATGATCTATGACATTAAGGGATCACTGAAAACATATCTAAAACCAGAAAATGTAGATGCAGATTTTCTTTGCATGATGTATTGTTCAAAATACTCCATATTCAAGGGAAAGGGAGAACTAGTCTAATAGCACTTCCCCCCCACCCCCCCAGTGTTTTTACAGAAGTTCTGGAAAAGGCAGTATTCAAACCATCAATAAAACAGAATTTTGCAAAAATACTTTCACATTATAGATTGCCAGTTTTCCTTTTGACTTAGAAATATGAGTGAAAAAGATAAAACTTCATAAGATACAAGAATTTTCCAGGGATTTAACTGCAATTTTTCTACAGAATCAGAAAGTGCAACACAAGTGAATCTGTGTAATGCACATTTTTTTTTCCTCAGGATACAGATATTAATAAAACATTTAATTTCAAATTATTAAGGTTTTATCTAGACCCTTTCTGTAGATTTGAATAGACTTCCACTACTGGAAAAACCAAATAGCAAAAGCAGATTTAGTAGCTTTATTCATTTTGTTAGCATAAAACTTTCAACTTAATTTTTACAGAGGGTCAATCATGAACTGTTTCAAAATAGGGTTATAAGTGACTTAAGTCATTATTTAATTACTTTCACACAAATATTTAACTCAGTGTGACATCATTATGCCAACACATAAATGGAAGTTGCTCTCATGTCTGTAATCCTACGACTAAGACAATTATTTGGAGTGATGAGCTTAATTCAAATCAGTTTTTCTATTGATGTCACTGGCCTCTGATTTAAGCACTTCAAGCAAAGGCCTGCCTGTATATTTAGAAGACAGTAACATTTCAAAAGAAATATCTATTTGGGACTTAATCATTTAATCCAGAATGTTTTCTAACAAAAGAGCTACAGCCATTAATGCATGTTCTTGGATAAGAAACTAGGATAACTACGATATAGGAAATAGCATTTCCTCTATCCTTTAATGAGAAATGTTTATTGATATACAATTGCAGAAAACCTACCATTTTCCACAGCTTTTTAAGTGGCAAAAATATTCTAATTGCAGCTTCTAGCCTACAGTGTTGGTGAATTTCTTTAAGAGAATGTAGGCAATAGATGGATATTCTACAGTATTCAGTCATCTACCACACAGAGATTTATTAGATGCTGTCTTGAGCTGCAGCAGAGAGACATCTTGGATCTTATCCTCCACATCTGTTCCAGAAACTTTGCTTCAAGAAGTTGGATGGTTATCACAAGGAACATCCAATGATTGGGATCAGCAGTTTCAAATAGATTCAAAAGAAATTACCACAGATGTGCAACTTTCATCACAACTTGAAGAAATTAGAATAATGATCCATGACCCAGAGGAGAAAACTCCAGCAATGATGGTCACAATGAGAGATGTCCCCTTCCTGCTGGGTGAGAGAGAAAATTAGCAATAATACACTAAAACTCAGCTTCAGATAGAATAGCAGAACTGAGACCACTGCAATCCCAGCAAAATAAATAACAGAAAACCTAGAAGTTATTCATCATCAAAACTGACAGCCAAATCTGCTTTCTTTGGGGGAAACACAAACACCAATGGCTAAATCCCACACTGGTAGAAGGACTGGTAATTGTCCAGGAGAATTATAAACACAATATTATGTGTTTATTTTGATCAAACAGATAACAGTTGATAGTAAGAAAACTAGTGAATCCTTCTGCTGAATAGAATGCAAAAGATAATTCAGAGAAAAATGAAATTGTTACTTACTATATTGAGTAAAACTACTTCGTATAGGGCTACTTCAACAGAATGCAAAAAGATCATAACCCAAAAAGAAAAAAAAGACTCTTAATAAGTCTTGATACCCAGAATGCTGAAATGATAGAATTCATATAATTATAGGGTATCCTAATTAGGTGTTTTTGTAGCTGTATCATTTTTAAATCAGGTGTGAATGGGGCAAAATCCGCCTATAAAATATTCTTCTGGACATCAGCCTAAAGGAAATGGTTTTTACAGAAATCAGTTGATATAAAAATGGTTGTTTCAATGATCTTGCACATAAATTTCTGATAGGAGTTGGTGGGTTTTTTTGCCTTATTTTTGAAGGGTAGTTTAGTGGCTTTATAGAATGCTGTGGTACAAAATAAAAAAGGAAGCACAACTATGTTGATCAATTTTCTGCTATATACTTACGAGAACTTTAAATGCAGCAATGTGATACTTTAAGTTTTTAGCTTTTATATTTTTCAGATTCTGTGCTGTTTTAGTGTGTAGTTCTATTAAGTGCTATTAAGCTCTCTTTGCAGAGAAAGTGACAAAACAATTCCTTTTCTAGCTTGGTACCAAGGGCAACCAATACAACTTTCAGGACCAAGAACAAAAACAACAGTGAAGTGAGAAGGTAAAAACAAGGAGGATGGAGCTTCGTAACCTGAAGCTATAATTGGATAATTAACTAATGGACCAGAACTTATAAAAGTGTGAGACCTTGTGATCAGTTGTCCATTTTGTGACCATTTTGGGTGCATCTTGGGTGTGGCCTGGCCGGGCTCTTGTGCTGCCCAAGTGTGCCCATTGAGGCCTTTTAATTAATACCTACTTCTTTGTCTAGTCTCAGTGCCACGTCAGCTTCCAGAAGGCATCAGTTTGATTAAATGAACATCTGACAGGACATTTAAAATAACAAAAGGCTGTTACTCAAATAACTTATGTAGCAGCATAAAGCAAGGACTCCCTTTGCTGAAGTAAGGAGAAATGTAAGAAAATATTGCAAACAAACTGTCAAGATGACAACATATAACAGTCCTGTTATTTTAAATGTAAAGTTCTATAGACAAAATTCACGGTTAAAAATATTTCACTACCAATATTAGCTTTTCCCATTTTGCAACATCAAGGGGCCTTTTTGCCACTTTTTCAACTGAAAAAAACCTGTGTAATAACATAGTCAGCAAAGTCATTTTAATGGGGCAGACTCTGTGCTTCTGCTGTTGTAACTATGACAAAAAGTTGAATGTTTTATTACTGAGAGAGTGTAATTTGCCTAAAAATGTGTCAAATTATCAAAATCAAACAGGAAAAATAAATGAAACAATGATAAGATTTTAGGATTGTATTAAAAAATTTAGGTAAATTCTCTACTTTGGCAAATATTTTGCTTCAGAAAAAGCAAGTCAGATTCTGTTGAAAAACATACTTAATCAATCTCTTGCACATACTGCAAGAAGAGCAGTATAGGAAATACCATTTCCCTTTCAATTTATGGCTAAAAATTGCTGAAAAAGAGATGACATTCTATAATAATCCATAGAGTAATACATAAACTGGATACTAGAATGATCCTTTCTTCATAGTTATCAAGTATTTAAACTCTTTTCATTTTTGCCCTGTCAATACATTTCTGAGTATGGAAAATCATGATTTTTCACATTTCTTGCTGTGTAACAGGAGTTTTCTTTCACTGGATAATTTTTTTTTTTTTTAATTTCAAGATGTATTATGCAAATTTTCAACTTTTATATTCTATATGTACTAGAAATACATATCCATGTACCTGTGTAATTGCATTGTACTGTGCATATACTGAAATACAAAATATAAGTATGAAAACACATATTTTAATAGGTATGGTAGTTGAATCAATTTGTATAATCCATTCCTTTGTAGCCAGAAAGTTCTTTGAACTTTTAAAACTGAATATATATTTTTCTGACCAAGAATACTGCAATGATTAATCTTTCCATGTACTATTGAAGAATAAACATTATTGAAACATGTAAAAGACATATTTGTAGCAATAAATTGTGAGCTCCCACATGCTGCTATTCTACTCTGAAATTTGTGAATCTCTTAACAGCTACCAAGTCTTTAAGTTCATATTTTCTGCTGACTCATTCTTTTCTTACTATGGATCAAAATACCCTACTTAAGGGGAGGATAAATACTTTCCTGTCAAAACTGAGGTGAAATATAAAGTGAGGTCTCAGAGAGATCTGTCCTAAGTCCAGTTCTCTTCTATATTTTCATTAATGACTACTAAGATAATGCAATGGAGGTGTCACTTTATAGAGCTTGTAGGTGACACCATGCTGGAAGCACTTGCAAGCACTTTACAGGAGAGCAGTCAAACTCAAAACTGTCCTGATGGAAAAATGGCCCAAAGTTAATAAGAGGAAATTCAATAAAGACAAGTGCAAAGTAGTAAACTTTGAAAGAAACAATAAAATGCTCAAAAATGGGAAAACTGTCTAGGCAGCAAGGTCTAGGAAATCTAGGAAAGATTTATGCTATAGAGAACAACCATCAGAACAACAACTCAACTGCAATAAGAGCAAGTGCTATCCTGTGGTGTTTAAACTGATATGCTGCTATTCAAGTATGTGAAGTGATGAACTTGTTCTATCAGCTCTGGTGAGTCCTAAAGAGAAGTTCCTCCAGTTAAGGGACTGAAGTCAAAACATACATGAAAACAAGTTTAAAAAGCCAGTGCTATTAACACACAAGTGGAATGCAAATGAAAAATGCACAAAGCAGTACTATAGTTATTTGTTAACCATTTCAGCGAGGCACATATGCTAATTTACTTGTTCCTTTAAAAAGTTGTTAAGATGTGTGGACTATCATATCAAGGGAAAGAATTGCACTTGCTGCTGCATGAAATGTATTAACAAACTGAGATACTAATGCTTATATAAAAATAAAAATTCCCTGTAGTGACATTAATGAAAACACAAAGTGCCAGGTGGAAAAGGATGTAGCAGAATCATAAGATAAATCATAGAATCATAGACTGGTGGAATGGTTTGGGTTGGAAGGGACCTCTAAAGGGACACACCTTCAACTGGATGTTCTTACCAAACCAACCTGAACTTGGGTATTTCCAGGGATGGGATATTTACTACCTCTCTGCACAACCCATTCCAGTGTTTCACCACCCTCATTGTAAAAAGAGCTTCCTCCTTCTGTTTCATATAAATTTACCCTCTTTCTGTTTAAAACCATTACTCCTTGTCCTGTCACAATAGGCCTGGTACAAAGTTTTCCCCCATCTTTCTTGCAGACCTCCTTCAAGTGCCAAAAGGGTGCAATGAGGGATCTCCTTCTGGACATGGGAAAGGACAAATGGCCAAAGGACAAGACAGGAAATTTGATCAAGCCACCCTATTGCACTGAGCCTAAATGGTGTCATTGGAAAGAGGAGGAAAAAAAAATACCAATCCTAAGCTTCATAAGGAGGTTACACCCCACAGATTTGAGACAATCCCTTGTAATGAAAAATGCTGTTCCAAGGGAGGTCCTTTCTCCCTAATATTCAGTCAGATGGTCTCAGAAGAAAACTGCTCTCTTTCCACTACTGACCATACGCTGATAGATAAGTACTGGAAGCCTGCTGTGCTTCCCACTCACAACCTGCCACTGGATTCTCTGTGATAGGAATCATCCTTCTTGTATTTGGGGGTAGGGAGATGCAGTTGGCATAGAAAACTAGTCAAATGTAAGGATATATACCCAAAGTATATGTGGAGAGAGGGTCCATCCTTTAAATTTAAGAGCAGATTTCACACTGCACCATTATTTGTACAATCTCTTCATGTAAGGATAATGCTCAGGAGCCCTAGGTACAGAATGAGACCCGCAGTGCCAGATTCTAACACAGTTGGAACAAAAAGCCAGTCCAAGACTTCAGAGGTTAGGTATAGCAGGAAGAGACAGCACAGGAGAATGGAAAAACCAGACAGCATCAGCCTGGGTGACAGGCAGCAGTGTCAGCACACTGCTAGTTCAACTGTTGTCAACTATTCTATAGACATTGTGGCAAAAGAGAAGTTTAAGGAGGAAGTTTACTTTTCAGGTGGTTGTTCTTACGTAGATTTTTAGATTAATTCTAAATGTGGTATAAAATACGAACAGACATGAAAAAAATTCTCTTCATCAACTAAGAAGGATATTTGTTTTGTTTAGTTCTCAACTTACTATCAAAACATCTTAATAAAGCCATAATGATGCTTGAGAAAATTATTAATAAAGCCATACTGATGCTTTGGAATATTATTACTGTCAAAAAGGAATAACATTTTAGCCATGTTTAAAGCAGAGTTGGTGGCTGGACCAGGGTACTCTGGCCTATGTGATAACCCAAATTGCATTTTCTGTCTCTATTTGCCACCCCCAGAAGGAGCACAGTGATCATATGCTAAGAGCAAAATGCAAATTAAATATTTAAGCATGGATTCTATCTTGCTTTAAAAAGGAAACAACAAAAAGAGAAACACAGGCTTTTCGTTGTATATATGTGGAAGGTTAGAACAAACATTGATTAGATAGCTTTTGCATCCAGCAGAGATTCTTGAATGCTTGTTGACAAACACTCCAGATGTTGTGGGAGTTCTTTAACCTTTTAAACCCAGATTAATCTGTAATTCTTTGGGGAGAGGATCAGCAGTCAAGGAGAAGGGTATACTCTGTGTATTTTATTTCCTTTTGCTGCAGTTGAAAGTGAATGACCCACAGTCTTAAAGACCTGAAAGAATCATTAGATAGATTTGCATTTAGCCTTGATCCAGAAACCATTACAAAGGAAATGCAAAGCTTTACAATAGCTCTATTAAGACATTTTATTAATGCATCTATTCATTATCACTAGCCCTCTTGCAGAGTTCTTACACAGTGGTATTTAAATTTCTTGATGTTATATTTGGCTTAAATGGTCATAAGGATAACCTTCATCTCCCTCAGGGCTCATTATTGCATAGGTGTGGAGAACATTATTAAACAGTACAATGGGAGAAACTCCTGAGTATTGTGTTCTGCCAGATGCATGAGAGCTATTACACCTTTGTTCCTACTACAGCATGCACAGCTTTCTGCTGCTTGTCCTTTAAGATTTTGTTTAATGAAAAATAAACAGTTTTAGGAGGCAATTTTCCACCAGTGATGCAGGAAGCATATTTTTCTTCAGAATGTGCACAGTCCTCAGCACAGAGGGGTCCTGCTCTATAAATAAGGATTTTCTGGCTTGACTGCAACAGAAATTGATGTTAGGTGTTGTTTATTTAACCATTTATGCATAGTTACACATGTAAACCACAAGTAAGGAAGAACTAAGAACTGCAGGGTGCATTGGTGAGAGCTGCAGTCAACCAGTTCCATTTCTGAGCTGAACTTCCAAAACCATGAGAGCTTTCCAAAAGTCCCAGCAACAAGCACCAGTTATCATGGAATTGCCAGTGGGACTGAAAATGCTGAAGGTTCAGCACGAGTCAAGTCCTGAACCACAGGATGCAACAAGGGCTGCCCTGAACCACAGGCTGCTCTAATATCCTCTGTTAGCTTCATGCAAAGATCCAAATCCTGGCAACCTCCTGCATTTCTCCAGCCTGTCTGCAGCTTGAGAGGGAATTGGCTTTGAGTTTAATGAGGATACATTGCTTTGAGATGTTTCTTAGAGATCATTGTTTCGCACTCTCATTTGTTTTTTCAGTTCAAGCCAGACTATTCTGCAAACTAAAACCTCCCATAAAAACCTTGCCTCCCTGTGTGAATATGTGTGAAAATTTAAATAATTGAAAAATCTAGGCACTTCTGTGTTTAAATGAAGAGATGGTTTACTGCCTCCCTGCAAATACAGAAAAATCTACAATGAGGCAAGGCCGATATAAATTGAAACGGCTTAAAGGCAATGATTCAAATTCTATGCAATTTTGCATATTCTTAGCCTAAACACAAAATATTTTGTGTAAATGCAGGACTAGTTATCAAGATCACAAACACAAAGATGAAGAAAAATACAGATTTTAGTAGAGGCAACTCTGAAGGGCCAATTGCAGAGAAAATCCTTACTGTGTTTACATGTTATTTGAAAACAATCCAATCATCAGGATGCTGCAACTGTGAACAGTTCGCCTTCACAACATATAAACAGCTACAACTATTTCCCCAATCCAGTCCCAATCATCATTAATAGCAGTAATTTCAGTGACTGCAGAATACAGCAAATATAAAGATGTTAAGGCTGGACTCTTCAGCAAATATAGAAGCAAAATAATTAGCACTCCCAATACCTAACCTCCAGGCATGCATGGTTCCTCTAAAATCAATGTAAAGGTTTACCTGAATAGAACATGCAGCAGAATCAACCAGAGGGAAGAAAAAAAGTGTATTTAAACATGGGCTACAATAGTGCTTTTCAAAAAAAAGAAAAACATTCAAAGAAATATTTTTTCCTGATGTTTAGTTACGATGTCAATAGATGCTTCAAAGAATTTGGCCAAAATTGATTAGCTCACTACCTCCATTTTTCCTATTGCATTCAAACAAAGTACATCAGTGCTGCACTGAGGCTTTCTCCTGACGCCATCGTGCATGGCATTCTGCTTTCAAATTCAGAATGATGTAGCAGCACAAATTGTCTTGAAATATAATAAAATAGCATCATTACTTGTGTATGAAATCTCAAAATCACTGCACTATGACCTTAATTTTAATTGGCTTTTCCACAAAGCCAGCAGCTAAACCTCACCACTGCTGGAAATTCATTCAATTATTTCTAGGCAGTTCCCAACTCCTCAGCCAGCCATGTGTTAGGTAGTAACACAGTCACTGATTTTCCCTTACACTGTGGGGAACAGGATATGTATAGAAACATCTAGAGAATCATCTGTGGTTACATTCATCTGACCTAAAGGAATCTTCCTTTGGTTTCCCCGAAGATGAAAAGCAGATTTCATAAGGAAATCACAAATATGTTTGTCAGTATAATCCTCCTTTCAGAACTCCTGAGTCCACTCCAAGTATCATTCTCCTCTTCAGTTTCTAACAGTGCCATTACTAGTCTGTTTAGGTCAAATTATTGTACTAACTCTGCTTGTACAAACACAGAAACTCAAAAAAGTGTGTTGAGTACAGCAAAATATATTCTCTTTTTTTTTTTTTTTAAATCCTGCCTGGTTTTTCTAATGTACATTTCACAGTATTTTATAAGGTATTGTCTTCTTTCTTATATTGACAGCAAGATCTTTGGTATTAAATGATGAATGTCAGCATTTTGCTACAAATATTTTGGTTTTATTCTGATAATTTTACTACCTTTGGTGACTAACCTTTACAAAAAATAAGCAAATCTTTTTGTAGTTATGAATGGTACTGATATAATTAAAACTCACAAGAGAATATGTAAAATTAAAAATCTTCAAGATTTTTCTGTCTAAATTATTGTTAGCCAAAGACAGTATTCATTCATGACTGAAAATGGAGAATCAACAAGACATTTAACATCTGGTTACTGCTTTTTCAGTATTTTCTAGCTTCAATAAAAAAGAAAGAAAGAAAGAAAGAAAGAAACAAACAAACAAACAAACAAACAAACAAACAAACAC